>CAUYQV010069367.1:0-26409 GCA_963574575.1 Galagoides demidoff
CGCCTGTAGTCCCAGCTACTTGGGAGGCAGAGGCAGGAGACTCGCTTGAGCCCAGGAGTTGGAGGTTGCTATGAGCTGTGATGCCATGGCACTCTACCCAGGGGAATAGCTTGAGGCTCCGTCTCAAAAAAAAAAAAAAAAGAATTGGTAATAGATCCTTTCAATAGGGTTTTATTGGCAGCCAAAATAAAGACAGCTGGAAAAGTGTACCCTCAGAGCCTCAGCCTGGTAACAGCATTGTTACTGAAAGGGATGCATCTTCTTAGAAGGTCTGAGGGGATGAGTTGCTGGTGAAAGGTGTAGGACTCTGTTTCCCTCCTAAATGCTGGCTTGCAAGCCCATTCTCAGTCAACACTCTCAGAAGAAGGGAAGGATCCTCTCCCCATTGTCACAGGGGGGAAGTGAATCAAGATTTGTTCCGCATAATCTCATTATCAGTATGCCAGTAAAAATGTGGCAACTTTAAACACACATGTACACACAACTGTAAAGATGCCTTTTGGTAATGGATATGGAACCAAAATCTATGTCGAGTCTGCAAAATCTATTCTCAAGAAGAAAGAAAAGTGCTCATGGTCATAAAACAAAAATGTCAATGCTTCACTGGTCAGTGCTTCAGTATCTTGACCATTGACATCTACCCAACTTTATTAAAAGAGCCCTGATTAATTCACACATCCAGAAGAAGATAGCCAGAATGGAGAGGAAGCTGGAGATGCTGACTTTAGAGAGAAGACTGAAAAAATGTGAGATCATTGTCTTCCAGCATCGAAGGGCTCTGAGGGTGGTGGGGGTAAGTGCATGGCCCCCCATGTAAGCTGGAGTGGTGACAGGTTTGTATTCTAACAAAGCAAAGAGCCTTCTTATAATTAAAGCTTCCCTACAATACGAGGGCCTGGATTAGGAGGTAGTGAGCTCCTGTCCCTGGAGGTATGCAAGCAGAGACCGACCAGCATTCAGGGATGGAATGGAAGATGCTACTCCTGCTTTCTGTGGGAGGCTGAATCTGAAGATGCCTGAAATCCCTCCATAACTCTGAGATCCTTGATGCTCTGGCCTCATGTCCTGCTCCACACTGTCCTCCATGTACCTTCCCTGGGCCCTCAGCCCCTAGTGCCTCGTGCCTCACTGATGGTGATGAGGATCAGGAGTGGTGCCAGGGTGTCCTGTTCACACAAACATGAGTGGGAATGAATGGCTAAGTTGTGAGCCATGTCCTCAATCAGAAGCATGATTCCAGGGATTCTGGATCATTATGTATGGGCAGCTTCTCGAGTTCCTGGTGGTGTCCACTGTGCAGAACTGTGTACCTAAGGAGGAAGGAAAGAAACTGTGAGAATTCAACAGGTGTACTTTAGCTCTATCAAGGAGAGTTCTCCCTCCATGCCTGACTCCCACTGTCTGCCTGCTCCAGATGGCAAGGCGATGTGGGAGTGGGGAGAGGGAGGTACTTTACAGAGAGGAAAGACCAGATGAACTGCACACAGACCGCTCCTGTTAAAGGTGGGGAAGTGAGTCCTGTAGGAAATAGCAGGCCTAGGACTATACAGGAAGTGAGAGCTGGAACTGGAACGCAGATTTCTTCCCTCCCAGCAGAGCCTGGGGCTCTTGTATTACTCATCGCAATGAACCCTCTGTCCACTTCAAGCTGCACTTGAACACACTAGTTTTCCTCTACCAGAGTTAGTTTTGTGTTCAGTGGTATCTACCCCCTGACTGAGATAAATACACCACCCATGGCCTGAACTACAATGAAACAAACCATGTTTGTTACTTTGATTCCTTTTGGTGTCATTTAGCTCACCAAATCAATTCCAGGCAAGCTGATTCTCAGCATCATCATGAAATTTAGTACTTGACAAGTGTTTATTAGTTTTCTGCAGTGTCAAACACAGGTGCACTCAATATGCTAATTTCTTTTAGATGCATCTCAATAGCAGGCACATCTCATCCTCAGTTGCCCAGACTCTAGCATCAGGTGGTCATTCCTGTGAAATGTCTATAGATTTTAGAAGCATAATTGTCACTCACTTCTCAGAGGCCAGTGTCAAACCCATTCAGTGAGACAAATGCATCCGGTTATTTGGCATTAAATGTTTACATATAACTTGTTGGTGGCTTCTCTTGACTTACATTGATACTTTTCTTTGAATTACAATCATCTGTTGCTGATTTGCATTGATTGATTGGCCTGTACTATACCCTCTTCATGAATTGCCTTACTTAATCCCTACAATAGCCCTACGGGATAGTATTATTTCATTTTACATTTGAGTACAATGATGCATAGTCAGGATTAGTGATTTCCCCAAGAAAATATAGGTCCTATGTGAAAATCTATCCAATCAAACCCACTGGCTCCCACACAGCCCACCGACCGACCGACCAGGTGCAAGTCTAGATGAGTCATTCTCAACAGGGAGCATTTCATCCCCTCAGGGCCATTTTGGAGGCATTTTTGGTTATCAGTGAGGGGGAGTGCTATGGGCATCTGGTGGGTAGAGACCAGAAATGCTGCTAAATATTGTATGAACACAACAGTCTCCCACAACAAGAAACGATTTGGCCGCAAACGTCCATAGTGCCAAGATGGAGAAAACCTAATGTAGAATCAACAGGCCTCTCAGCTGGCGAGCAGCAGGTGTTAACTAGGAACAGAGACACAGGGACCCACACAAGTCTGAGCAGAACCATCCTGAAATAGAAGCAAGAGGAGAGGATATGATGTGAGGAACTCAAAGCATCTGCTGCGCTACCAGGCTGGACCCGGGACAGGGAGGAGAGTAAAGTGGGGAAGGAGATGGAAAGGGACAGCTCATACACTGCTAAGTAGAGTGGCCAGGAAAGGTCCCAGCGAGTTATGTGCGACCTCAGTGAAGCTAGCATTCCAGCTATTGAGTCATGGACTCTCAGCCCAAACCATCCTCTCTACACCAGGCTCTGTCACTCTGCAAACCCAGTGTCTGCTCTGTTGACCAGCTCCTTGTCAGGCTCCTTAGATAGGAGGTGGTGAGGGGGGCGAGGAAGCTGGAGGAAGGAGAGATGCTGGCTCGGCCAGCTTCCTGTCTGCTGTGGTTCCTGTGGGTGTCACCCTTGAACACTTCTTTACCCCGGCAGAGGCCGAGCCCTCCTGGAGCAACAGCCAAGCCACTTTACCATCTTCCTAACTCTTACAGAGCCTGCTTCATGGCAATCCCTCAGAGGTACCTGCTCCAAGTGCAGGTACCCGCTCATCAGAGGCCTAATCTTCTGCTCAGAGGGGTCTCGTCTCTAAGTTTCTAAGTTTTCGTGAGTATTTCTTTTATTCTCTCAGCCCTAGAGCTTTCTGCAGTTGCTAACTCCACAGGGCTTCAGAGCGCTCTTTTGGTAATTAATGACGAGATGCCTAGTTAACAACCTTTTATGTTAAAATGTTGTTTAAATAACTGTGTGGCTTATGTCTCATGACCAAACTCTGAGACATAGTGAGAGAAGGAGGCCTGTGCTTATCTGGGAGAGAAGCATTTCAGGTAGAAGCAGTAGTAAGTGCAAAGATCCTGGGGCTAGATCTCGCCAGGCATGTCTGAAGAACAGCACGAATGTGAGGGGCTGAGAGGTGGTCAGATTCTGCACCTATAAACCCAGCCTCAGTAGCCACTTCGCTGTGATACCTAATTCTGCAGGAGGTTTAGCGTTTACAACTTTTCTCAGATTCTGGCAAGTGTGTTTGTTCCCCTGGGCTTGTCTCACCACCTAGAGGACTGTGTTATACAGTGTAGTGACCAAGGCCTTCACTTGAGTCAGACAGACTGAGTTCCCAGTCCAGGCTGTGCCACTTACCAGCTTTGGCGGGGCTCATCTCTCTATGCCTTGTTTTTCTTCTCTGTAACTAAGGGTCATGAGACCTACCTCACACATTGCTGTGACGATTAAATAACATAAGATAAGGACAACATTAGCACAGAGGCTGGAACATAGTAGAAACTCAATCCATAAAAGCTGAAATAATTATATACACTTCTTTTTGTCAATACCTCATTCAGTTAAGAGTATGTAATAACGATGATGATAATAATAAACGCACACCCCCCAACTGTTTAGAAATATTTTCCTCCTTTATTTATTTAATAGGTAAAATCTAAAAGGCCTCTAGATATAGAACAGTCCCTGATCTTGCCATTCCTTTCTCCTTTGTCAGAACCACAAGCCCCTTTTTGGCAAATGTTCATACAAAGCAGCCCCAAGGGATTTTCCCATTCATGTCCTCCTCTTTCACTCACAGTAAACTCAGCAGGCCAGGCAAGGCAGGTCATAAGATATGATACAGAGGAGAAAAGTGAGGCTTAGAGTTGAGTGGCTGTGCTGAGCATGGTGAGAAGTGGACGGCAGGGCCCTCCAGGATCACGGCCACCCCCCAACCTACTGCTCTTGCCCTGAGCAGCATCACTTAATTACATAAATATTAGCTTTCCAAAAACGGCTCAGGACCAAACACCCTTGCGAAATGGGGCTTCACTTTGGTAACTGAGGTGTAGGGACACCCCTGAAGTAGATGTTTGTGCAGGAGGAACTTGAATAATAATAAGAAGAAATCATACACAGCTCAATTTATTGAAGGAGTAGAATGCACGCTAGTTACCACTTTTAGTAATTGTAAGTTATATAATTTTACTTATATGATTTGATTTTTACAATTTAAGCAGCATGTGCTTGGCTTAGACTTATCTTACAGATGAGAGAACTGAGGCCCAGAGCAGTGAAACAGTGTCTAAGGTCTCAGGATGCATGGCGCCCATGCTCTTAACTGCACACGCTCCCAAAGCTAGGTGCTGTTCTGTGAATAACCGATCACTCTCATTGATCAAGTCCACAGGAAGAAGTTTTTCGGGCTGAGAAGGCAAACTGGTAACTGTGATCACTTAAGAGGTGCGCCCATGGAACGCAGGCAGCCTCCACAGCAGTCTGCTTTCTGCACGTCTCTCCTCGTGTCTGTTTCTCCTGTGCTAACACAGTGTTCGACTTTTTCTATCTTACAGCACACTTGAACCTACAGTTGAACTTCACTGCACACTTAAATTATGTTGATTAAAAAAAAGAGTAAAGAAAAGAATATACTTACTGTGCTTCGAAGTTCTTTCAAAAACATTTTAATTATTGACCTTTAAAAACATCCGTGGCATACCGAAGATCCAGCACATTGGCTGAGAATCAGTGAGCTATTGGGTCACTTGCCAGGAATGCCTAGAAAAGAGGTGTGGGACTGGACTGGATGTTTCAAGTGGAGGCTTCCCTTTATCCAGAGGGCAGTTGAAAGGCAACAGCCATCTGTAGATGAGGGAGTGAAGAGATGGGCATATTTTCTGGTTGTAGTTGCCCCTTGAACAATGTGAGAGTTTGGAGAACCAACCCCCAGCACAATTGAAAATTCACATATAACTATTTACTCTCCCCAACTTAACTACGAAGGCCTAGTATTGACTGGAAGCCTACTGATAACATAAAGAGTTGATTAATGCCCATTTTGTATTTTATATGCATTGTATACTATATTATTACAATAAAGTAAGCTAAAGAAAATAAATTGTTACTAAGAAAAATCATAAGATGAAGAACACAGCTACAAGAGGGACTCTACCTACCAAATGGAAACATTGTAACTTGGTTGTTTGCACCCTCATATTAACCTGAAATTTAGAAAATAAGAAAATCGTAAGGAAGAGAAAATATATTTACTATTCATTAAGTGGAAGCAGAAGATCGTAAAGTCTTCATCCTCACTGTCTTTAAGATGAACAGGCTAAGGAGGAGGAAAAGGGGGTTGGCCCTGCTGTCTCGGGGGGGTGGGGAGGCAGAAGAAACTCCACATGTAAGTGGAGCCATGCATTTCAGATCCACGTTGTTCAAAATTCAACTATATAGCATTTGAGGGCGGCTCCTGTGGCTCAAAGGAGTAGGGCGCTGGCCCCATATGCCAGAGGTGGTGGGTTCAAACCCAGCCCCAGCCAAAAAAAACCCCAACTATATAGCATTTGAGTGGTTCTTCTCCCCATGGCATGGTGGGTGCTACACACAGAAAGGAGGCACTATTGTGAACTTGCCTCGGCAGGAGTCTAATAGAGGCAAGTGTGTCACAGCTGGGGTCTGGGTCATGGAGATATTCCCTTATTTCCTGGGCTTGGGTATTCCCAAGTTTCCATGAATCAGATACATTTTGAATATGTTACTTTCTCTTTGATTGTGAACAAAACATAACATGGGCAGATCTGGGATCTGTATGTCTACCTTACAAACTTACTCTGCCTTATGAACTCAGGGCTCACATTTATGTCCTGGTCCACTCTGCCGTAGCTGGCTACCTTCAAGCAATGTCTCTAATTGTAGTGTATAAACCCCCAACAGTCTGTGGGCACATTCATGGGGATCTACACACCCTCCTTTTGAGGAATATTGAGAGAAGAGAAAGCACGGGCTCTGTGGGCAAACAGAGTAACATTCAAATCCCAACTCTGCGATCTGCTATAGTAGGAACTCTGCAAGTTGACCACCCAAGGACTGCAACAAACTGGTCTTCATAAGGAAGTGGTCAACATAAGGAATTAGGCCTACTGTACTGACACATACACGTAGCGCATGTCTGGTCTATGAAAATTAGGCCAACTTAAGGAGGTGATCAACATAGAGAGGTGGTCAGTTATGGAATATCTACTGTAGTGAATGGCCTGGTCAAGTAAATTTGTCTCACCTACTTGAAACTTTTATTGTAATAATGAAATTATTATTTAAAAAATTATTATGTAATAATGAAATGAAACACCTACAAATGTCTTAGCACAAGCAATGGACCCACAGTGTGTGCAAGAATGTTCACTGTATAAAAACCAAGCTTCAGAAAATGCGACTTTCTTTGGGTCAAAGAAATAAAGAATTGTGGAATGGTCAAGGATATGTGCTCTTGAGGCAGAATGCCTGGGTTCAAATCCTGGCTTTTACCACCTACGAGCTCTGTGATTTATTCCAAGTGATCCACATTGTTGTGGACATTAAATGAGATAATCCACATACCATATTTAGTGGGATAGTGTCAGCTGGAAAAGTAAGCACTCAGTGTTATTATCTAATGTACAAGTAAGACTTGAACCCCAATCCTAATTCAGTGCAGAAATTCATTCCTTAGTAATTGACAAATGTTTGTCTCCTTGATAATTAATCAGAGCTAAAAGAAACTGGCAAAATGGCATGACAGATAAACAGCCCCAGAGACAGACCATCATCTGTTAGCTCAGCAAATGTCTCTCATTTCTGCTTGAGGCAAGAACTGACCTGCAGTCTCAGTGCTGCTCTGGAGGAAAGCTGACCCCAGGTGAGTGGGTGTACCTGGGCAGCTTCACATCACGTGAAGAACCACTGCTGTTTCCTGAGCAACAGCCATGCAGCAGGCAGCTCCCTTCATATTAATTTACTCAAACACTAAGGGAGCCACATTAGTTTCAGTAATTACCTGAGTCTACAATTCATTCACCGAGCAATTAGCATCATGTTTAGAGCAGCCTGGATGTGGTAATTAGTAGAGGAATAATAGCCCCCTCTGCCTGTCCAGCCTGAGATCATCAGGAAATGATTAGACTTTATTACACATCACCCCTGCCCTTCCCTGCAGGGCAGTGCTCACGCACACTAGGCGGAGGAGCTATGTAGAGGGGCAGAGGCTTGCAAGATGTTTTCATTATTAAAATATAAAATGCCTCAGTTTAGAGATTCAACCCTAAGGCAGAGTTTCATGAAATCTGGAGTTCTCTCACCTGAAACAAAGATCTTACATTGGATGTTTACTCTGTGAACATAAATCCTGAGAATTTATTCACTCAGCAACCTATTTACTTAAAAACATATTCTGAGTGTCTACCACAGTCCAGGTATGACGCCATGCCTTGGAGATGCCAGGGTGGAGTCACTGTCCCTGTCCCCAGAGGGTAGTGAGAGGACCCCACAGTCAGACATGAAATCACAGCCACACAAGGTGTTGGGGGGGAGTGGCATGGGTGACACTATGAGTACATGTCAGAGGAAGCAGTGATCTCATGTAGTATGTCAGCATTCTATGACTGAGGAAGTGACAGGAGATGAGAATTGAAATATGGATAGGAGTTCACCAGGCCAAGGGGGGAACCAAGGCCTATAGTCCTGGGGATAGGCCCATGAAGTGAGCATAGAACAGGGTGGGCGTCTCCTAAGAGGATGGTGCAGAGTCAGCAGGGGCCATGCTAAGGACCATTGTTCTCACCTTTTGAGCAGTGGGAAGCTGGTGAAGGCTGTAAGCAGAGTGAGCTCAAGTGGGCTTTAGGTTTTTGGAAATGTCCTGGCTGTGTTATGGATAATGGACTGGTGTGGGAACCTGGAGGGAAATTAGGCGCACAGCCTCCTGTCAGGGCTATAACAAAAACAACCCCAAACGTAGTAGCTTCAAGCGACACACATCTATTACTTTATGCTTCTGGAGCTTAAAAGTTCAAAGTAGGTATTACAGGGCTAAAGCAAGGTGTTGGCAGAGCTGCACTCTTCCTGGAGGTTCTAGGGAAGAATATGTTCCTTGACTTTTCCAGCTTTTAAAGGCTGCTCATATTCCTTAACTCATAGCCTCACCGTTCTAACCTCCGCTTCCATCCTCCCCCCTCTCTGGTGCTGATCCCCCTGCCTCCCTTTTACAGGGACTCCTGTGATGATAGTGAGCCCATCTGGATGATCCAAGAATATCACCCCATCTCAAGATGCTTAGCTTCACCACATCTGCAAAGTCCCTCCTGCCATGTAAGTTAACATAGTCAAAAGTTCTAGGAATTAGGTTGTAGACTTCTTTGGGTGGTTACTTTTTTCCCTATCACAGGTGATTTTTGAGGTGTCCAGAGATGTTGGCGACTCAGAGACATAGGGTGCTAGTGGTGGAGGTGTTGAGAAGTAGTTGGACTCAGGATATATCCTGAAGGGAGAGCTGACAGTGCCTACTGACACCCTGGGCACAAGGCCAGTGAGGGCACCCCAGGCAGGGGCCTGGGCTCAGCAATGACACAGAAGCAGGAAAGAGCATGTAATGGCTTGGAAGAAAGGTAAGTATTCCAGGGCATATCCTGCATGGCAAGGTTGGGAGTGCTGGCACATGAGGCTTAAAGAAAGTGGTGACAACATTATTGGGGGCCTTAATAGCTAAGTTTGGAAGGATGGCTGAATTTTTAGATGACAGAGAGTGAAATGCACTGTACAGAATGGGACAGTTGAGATGTTGAGACCAATGTGGAAAGAAAAGATAAGGTCATGAGCAAGACCAGCATGATGGCGGGAAGAGGAGAGGAGGATCTGGCCCAGGGTGGTAAGCTGGACAACATCACTGACTCCACATGGGGATGACTGAGAAGGGTTCAAGGTGAATCTGAATTTCTAGCCTGGGTAAGATGGTAAAAGTGTGGGTGCTAATGCCATTAACAACAGGGCCACATTGACCCTCCTCTTCTCCAGGGGAAATACTTCCCATTCTTCAGTATTTCTCCTAGAGCAAGGTTTTTATTCTTCCTCAGCTTCTTGGTAGCTCCATTCTGGACTATCTTATCTTTGTCACTAGAAAATGGATATTCCATTGGTTAAGGGGATCCTGGCCTAGGTCCACCATTTGCTTATCAGTAGAATAAGAACCAAAGCCGATACCTTATAATGCAACTGTGCATTTTTATACAGAGATGTATAACTATTATAAAACAAAGAATGTTTTCTTTAAGGGAGCTCCCCTCCTGGGCTACCCCACCCTTTTTCCTTCACCCTCAAGGACTCAGATTTCCTAAAAATGCTTCCTCACTATTGGATGCATCTGTTGCATGTTTTCCACCCCCACCCCCCATTTCCCTGCAAGAAGCTCAACCTCTTGCCATGGCACAGTCAGGAAGGAGGGGTGAGACCCAAGTTAGACCACTGTGCTTCTGTCTCCAGGAAATATGTAACTGGGGATATGGAGACACAAACAGGGTCTGTTAGCAGTTACATGGAGACTGGGCAGGGCTGCTGAGGGTAGCTAGTTTGCCTCTTTTTCTCATAAAAGTAGAGAAAGGGGATCTAGAAAGACAAAGAAATTGATGTGCAAAGAAGAGCAGGCAAGAGACTACATGGCCTCAGAGGAGTGGAAAGGGAAATCCTAGTCCTTAAGAGTGCACCTATTCCTTATTTTAATGCTTGAGATGTCTCAGTATCTTTCCAACAAATGTTCTCTTTATTTTTCTTCCAAAAGCATGAATGGACTTACAACTTACGATAGACACTGTATATTACAGACCTGGACATACATACCCATACTTTCTTCTTTCTTTCTGACAGAGACTGCCTATTTATTAATGAAGACAAAAGTGAGAGAGATACATTGCAATTGAAGGTGTGGCCTGTGATCCTCTCCTCCTCAGTAGAATCCAAGGGTCTGTTAGGGAAATCTTCTGGAAAATGATTTCCTCTTAAATGAAAGATGAGTACATGAAGAGTCTGCCTTTGATTTCCTCTTAAATGAAAGACAAGTACAAGAAGAGCCTGCCTTTTCTGCTAGCACTTGGTTGTGGTTATATTAGGAGACTTGCAATGCTTGGAGCTTTGGAAGCCGTTTTGTGACCATGAGAGGACTATCAGGTTGAGAATAGCAGAGTAGAAAGATAAAAGCATCTGTGCCTTCTACAAAGTTGTTGAATTGCTAAATTGACCAATTCTGAAACTACCAAGCTCTGGACTTTCTATCTTGTAAATTGACAAGTGACCTTATTGTTTAAATTAATTTTAGACATTATATTGTTTATCAACCAAAGCATTCAAAGTTCCACATTACCCATAACCTTTAACTCTCATGTCTGTGATAGCTTTATAACATTCTGCCACATCTAAATCATATCTATCCTTTAAGACCAAATCCAATGCCCACTTCTTTGCAGAAGATCATCCATCTGCATTTATTGTTTATGAGAATACAAATTTTATCTGCTATTGTTAGTTATATAGTAAAAAATACACGTTGTCCGGCCTTCTGGTACTCTTGAAAAACAGAGTCTCCATATATTGCCATGTTATATGAGGTAACAACCTTTCAGCCCTCTACCAGACTTTGCACTAAGTGCTTCTTAAATATTACATTTAATGCTTACAATAACTATGATGTTAACACTATTATTTTGTGTCTTTATTTCACAGATGAGGAAATTAAGACTCATGGAGGTTAGACTTGCCAGAACTTACTTGGCTATTGATTGGCAGAGCCAAGTTTCAAACCTAAGCAAGCTAGAATCCAAAGCCCTTCATGCTATTAGTATTCCTTAAGCTTATTTCATTCTAATATTAGATTTATAGCTCACAAAACCACACACAATGTAATGAAGATCTTACAATCTATAGAAAAATTCTTGAATGGGTAGCAAATGAAACAGTACCCCCTAACACATCTTGGCCTTTGGATCGATTACAAAAAAAATGTTGAGAATTTCTCTCCCATAGTAGATCTGTGTGTTGTACCACTCAGATAATCTCTACATTTGTGATATTTCCTTCCATTCTTCTATGCTCAATACCATATCTTCTAGGTTGAGTGTGTGGGAAAGCACAATCTCCTCCAAACACTTCCATTTCAGAAACAGCCCTGATATGGGCATTTCTAGGTTTTGGTATCTCCATGAGAAGACTGGAGAAATCTTCCTGCATCAAAAACCACATCATGGTCTGGGTTCATTCCTGGGGAAACTCCTGGCAAAGAATCTGAGGAGTCTCAGGATGAAAAAGGGATGAAAGTTTCAGGGAGGCAAAGAAAGAATGTGTATGGTGGAAGAAGGAAACAATAGCATAGACTATAGAAGTATGACTTTTTAATTTGAGACCATTAATTCAGTAAGGCCTGAGGCATCAGAAGAAAATTATCTGCCACAGGGTGTATATGCATGGATATTTCTGTGAATCTTTAGCTAGCAAGACAGCATTTATCCAAAAGTTAGTTATCCAGAAATCTGACTTTAGTTTTTTTAAAGCCTCTGTGTTATCGGAGTAGTTATTACAAAGGTACAATTTTTTTCCCAGTTTTTCTCTCAGAGAACATTTAAGCTTTGTTTTCATATAACTCTAGAAATCTTGGTTCTTCCCCAACACACAGAAGAACAGAGGCAGAAAAGGGAGCTATATAATGCTAGCAGTCAGTGAGTTGATTGCAGGAAAGAATGACAGCTGATACGTGACAAAGAGAAAAGAAACTAAGAAAGTCAACAACAACAACAACAACAACACAGAAAAACTAAGCAGGGTCATTTAATGCTAATAAAAATACTTCAAATGTATTCCAAGGTCATTAATGTGGCATAAGATAACTTATGAACAAAAATCAAAATGACAACATTGCAAAAAGGCATTCAAAAACTGATTTGATACTAGGAAAATTCAAATGATGTCTATAATTCAGTATTGGGCCTAATATTCAATCCAACAGTCCCACTACTAGGTATCTGCCCAAAGGATACGAAGTCATTTTTTCTAAAAGACACCTGAACTCTAATGTTTATTACAGCACAATTCATGATTTCATAATTGCAAAGATGTGGAATCAACATTAATGCTCATCAGCTATTGAATGACTTAACAAATGTGTATATATAAACATCATGGAGTACTACTTATTCATAAAAATGAATAATTTAATTCCATTTACAGAAATTTGGAT
This sequence comes from Galagoides demidoff, assembly GCA_963574575.1. Classification (NCBI taxonomy): domain Eukaryota; kingdom Metazoa; phylum Chordata; class Mammalia; order Primates; family Galagidae; genus Galagoides; species Galagoides demidoff. Next base: position 12,692 of record CAUYQV010069367.1, read on the forward strand.
GGAACGCATCACCATTATCCTAAGAAGTATCTCAATAATGAAAAAACAAATACCATACGTATTTCCTATTAATTTGGAAAGAATTGGTTGATACATACCAGAAGTAAAAATCATTAAAAATCAAGAAGGGAGAAGAAGGAAGGAGGGTAAGGGGGAAAACATATCTAACAGGTACAATGAACAGTATTCAGGTAATACGAACTTTTGTAGCCCTGACTAATGCATTATAAAGCTATTCACATAACAAAAACAGTTGTACCTCCTTAATATTTTTAATTAAAAAATAAAGAAAACAAATATAAGGACATATAGATTAAAAGCTAAATGGACAAAGGTATACCATGCTAAATTAGAAGAAAGTGAAAGTAGCTATATTAATTTTAGACAAAACTGACTTCAGAGCAAGAAAGTTATTTGAGATAAAGAGGGGCACTACATGATAATAAAGTAGTCAGTTCTCCAAGAAGACATAGAAATTCTTAACATGAATGTTCCCAATAACAGAACATCAAAACGCACAATACAAATCTGATAGAAAAGCAAGGAGAAATAGAGTGGAGTCTTCAATGCTTCTCTGTCAAAAATGAATAGATCCAGAAGCAAGAAAATTAATGAAGACATAGTTGAACAAAACATCCCAAAATCAATAAAATTGACAGCTACAGATTACTTTACCTAGCAACAGAAGAATAGATATGAAACATTCACCAAGATACACCACATTCTTCATAAAACACATCTTATCAAATTTAAAATTAAAAAAAATCTCACAATATCCCCTCTCAGACCACAATGGAGTTAAAGAAAGATAAATTAAAATCCTCAAATTATTATAGACTGAAAAACACATTTCTCAGTAACACATACAAAGGTCAAAGAAAAAAAATCTCAAAAACAGTTATAAAATATTTTGGACCAAATGAAAATGAAAACACAACATATCAATATTTGTGGGATGTGGCGAAAGCAGTGTTTAAAGGAATGTTTATAGCATTGAAATCATATATAGAAAAGATAAAATATCTAAAATCAATAATAAATTTCTACTTTAGGAAACTAGAAAAAGAATAGTAAACTAAATCCAAAGTAAGCAGAATGAGAGAAATAATAAAAATTAGAGCAGAACTCAATGAAATTAAAAACAAGAAATCAATAAAGTCAACAAAACTAAAAGTTATTTGAACAGATCAATACAATTGACAACTATCTAGCTAGTCTAATTCTGAAAAAAAAGAGAGGACACAAACTACTAATATAAGACATGAAAGAGGTGACATCACTACAGATCCCATGGATATTAAAAATATAGTCAAGGTATATTGTTAATAACTCTGTTCCTACAAATTTGATAACCTAGATGAAATAAACCAATTCCTTGAAAAATATAGTCTTCCAAAACTACCAGAAGGAATAGTATATACTCTGAATAGGCTTATATCTGTTAAACAAATTGAATAAAATTTAATATTCTAAAACTGAAAATACTGGGCTCAGATGGGTTCACTGGTGAATTCTACCTAACACAGAAGAATGAAATTATACCAATTATGTACATTATCTTTAGAATATGGAAGTAGAGGCTATACTCTCTAACTCATTCTATGTGGGCAGTATTACCCTAATTCTGAAACCAAGCCAAGATATTACAGAAAGAAAAAAAGGAAGAAAGAAAGAGCAAGAAAACTGTAAGTCAACTGTAAGTCTCTCATGAACATAGATGCAAAATTCCTCAACAAAATATTAATTAACACATTAAATCTAATAATATATACTACAACCCAGGGGGATTTATGTCAGATATGCAAGGCAAATTCAACTTTTAAAAATCAATTAATGTTATAGATCACATTAACACACTAAAAAAGAAAAATCACATACTCAAGAAACACATAAAAAGCATTTGACAAAATCTAGCACCCATTCATGATAAAAATTTTTAGTAAACTAGAAACAAAGGAGAATTTTCTGGACTTAATGAAGAACATCTATAAAATACCTACAAGTAATGTAATACTTCATGGTGAAAAACTCAACACTTTCCCACTAAAATCAGGAATAAGACAAGGATGTACCTTTTTATCACTGCTTTTCAGGATTCTACTGGATGTTTTAACTAATGAAATAAGATTAGTAAATAAAGTAAATAGAGATTGGGAAAGAATAAATAAAACTATCTTTGTAGATGACATGGTCTTGATCATCTATGTAGAAAATATGAAATAGTTTACAAAAAAACCCTCATGAAACTAATAAGATATTATAGCAAGTTTGCAGGATATGAAGTTAATACACAAAAGTCAACTGCTTTTCTGTACGCTAGCAAGAATTTGAAATTAAAAACATATTACCTAGTAGAGGAATTGCAGGATCAAACGGCAAGTCTACATTTAGATCCCTTAGTGTTTTCCAAACTTTCTTCCAAAAGGAACGTACTAGCTGGCATTCCCACCAGCGGTGCAGAAGTGTTCCTTTTTCTCCACATCCACAGCAACATCTGTAGTTTTGGGGTTTTTTGATATGGGCTACTCTTACTGGAGTTATTTGGTATCTCAGAGTGGTTTTGATTTGCATTTTTCTGATGATTAAAGATGAAAAGATATCCAAAAGACCAAAAATTATTTGGCAACAAAGATATTTGCACCAGATTGTTCATTTCAGCTCAATTCATAATTGCCAAGTCATGGAAGAAGCCCAAGTGCCCATCGACCCATGAATGGATTAGTAAATTATGGTATATGTATACCATGGAATACTATGCAGCATTAAAAAATGGATACTTTACCTTTTTTATGTTTATGTGGATGAAGGTGGAAAATATTCTTCTTAATAAAGTATCTCAGGAATGGAAAAAAATATCCAATGTACTCAGTATTGCTATGAAACCAATTTATAATCACTCACACTTTCATATGAAAGATGAATCACAACTATAGCCTAGGATGAAGGAGGGAAGGGAAGAGGAAGGGAAAGAGGGAGAGGGTCAATAGAGGGAGGGTTAATAAGGGGACCCTATGGAGCATATTGCAAGTACAAGTTGGATTTATCAGGTATAGAACACAAATGTCTTAACACTGTAATTGGGTAAATGAGGTGAAGGCTATGTTAATTAGTAGGATGTAAGCACTCCAATTTGTATAAATAATCAATACATTGAATCCCATAATGGCATAAATGTATTCATGATCTTTGTACAAATGACTTAATAAAAAATAAATAAAAATAAAATAAAAACATATTACCATTTATATTAGCACAAAAATATTTCTAATGTAAATCTAACAAAATATGCACAAGATCTGTAAGAGGAAAATGACATAACTATAATCAAAAATATCAAAGAAGAACTACATAAATCAAGATATAGTTCATGTATGTGGACTGGAAGATTCAATATTGTCAAGATGTTAGTTGTTCCCAACTTGATCTACAGATTTAATGCAATCCAGATCGAAACACCCCAGCAAGTTATTCTGTGAATATTGACAAACTGATTCTAACATTCATATGGACAGTCAAAGATCCAGAAAAGGCAACACAATATTGAAGAAGAACAAAGTTGGAAGACTGACACTACTTGACTTCAAGACTTACTATAATATAAAACTACAGCAAACAGGCTTGGCGCTCATAGCACAGTGGTTACAGTGTGGCCACATGCACCAAGGCTGGTGGGTTCGAACCCAGCCCGGGCCAGCTAAACAACAATGACAACTGCAACAACAAAAAAAATAGCTGGGCATTGTGGCAGGTGCCTGTAGTGCCAGCTACTTGGGAGGCTGAAGTGAGAGAATTGCTTAATCCCAGGAGTTGGAGATTCCTGTGAAGCTGTGAGCTGTGACACCACAGCACTCTACCAAGGGTGAGTGACATAGTGAGACTCTGTCTCAAACAAACAATCAAACAAACAAAAAAACACAGCAAATAAGTTAGTATGGTATTAAACTAAGAATACACAAATAGATCAAGAAAATAGAACAGACAGCCCAGGAGCAGACCCACATAATTATAGTTGATTTATTGTTGACAAAGAAGCAAAAGCAATTCAATGGAGAGAAGATAGTCTTGTCAATCTTGTCAAGAAATGGTGCCGGAACTGGACATTTGCATGCTAAAAAGAAAGAAAGAATCTAGACACAGACCTTTCATCCTTCACAAAAATTAGCTCAAACTTCATCATATGTCTAAATGTAAAACACAAAACCGTAACACTCCTAAAAGACAGCATAGGAAAAAATCTATATGACTGTTGGTTTGGTGATGATTTTTTAGATACAACACCCAAGACACAATCCATAGAAATAATTGATAAGCTTGACTTTATTAAACTTAAAAATATCTGCTCTGTGAAATACACTGTAAAGAGAATGAAAACACAAGACATAGACTGGAAGAAAGTATGTGAAAAAGACATATCAGATAATGGAATGTTATCCGATATATAAAGAACTCTCAAAACTCAATAATCGGAAAATGAACAGCCTGATTTTGAAAATGGGCCAAAGACCTTAGCAGACACCTCATCAAAGAAGATATACAAATGGACAAGAAGATTATGAAAAGGTGCTCCACATATATCATCAGGGAAATGCAAATTAAAAAACAATGAGCTACCACTACACATCTTTTAGAACGGCCGAAAACTGTAACACTGACAACATCCAGTGCTGGTGAGGACAGGGATTAACAGGAACTCATTTGTTCTCCTTGGTTGGAATCAAAATGAACGCTATTTGGTGATAGGCATACTTACGTCCCTGATTTAAATATTATAAAGCTATCCATGTAACAAAACATTTGTAGCCCCTCAATATTTTGAAATAAGAAAAATAAATAAATAAAAAGATCAACAGTTGCCAAACTGTTGGAGGGGGGAAGGAAGTGACAAATAAGCAGAGCACAGAGGATTTTTTAAGGTAATAAAATTATTCTCTAAAATATTACAATGGCAGGTACATGTCATTATGCATTTGTCCAAACCTATAGAATGTATAACACCAAGAGTGAATCTTAATGTAAACTATGGATGTTTGGATGTTAGGTAATAATGAGTCAAATCTGTCAAGTGTAGAACATAAATGTCTTAACACAATAATCATGTAAACGACATGAAAGCTATGTTGATTGGTTTGATGTAACCACGTCAGACTGTATTAAAAAAATCAACACATTGTACCCGACATATGCATAAATGTGTTCATGACCTATATGTATTTGACTTAATAAAAATAAATAAATAAAATAATGAGGACCACAGTTGTTATTATACTGAGTGATTTCAGCTCCATCTAAGTGTTCTTCTCCCATGAATCTTGTGATGGCTGTGCTCCCAGAACAGGGAAGAAGCCAAATACATCATTAAAAAATTAAAAAAATATGTCTTGGCGCCTGTAGCACAGTGGTTACAGTGCCAGCCACATACACAGAGGGTGGCGGGTTTGAACCCGACCCTGGGCCAACTAACCAAAAATGACAACTCCAACCAAAAATAGCCATGGTTTGTAGCAGGTGCCTATAGTCCCAGCCACTTGGGAGGCTGAGGCAAGAGAATCACTTAAGCCCAAGAGTTTGAGGTTGCTGTGAGCTGTGATGCCACAGCAATCTATTGAGGCAACAAAGTGAGACTCTGTCTCAAAAAAAAAAAAAAAATTAAAAAATAGAAAATAAAATAAACCTCCCAAACTATATTAATCCTCGGCCTTCAGGTCAATAGCAATCAAGTTTTACAAGGGATACTGGGCTCAGTAGGTCTATGCCAAAGACAGTGCACCCTCAGCCTGTCCAGTGAGAGCAGAAAAATAAACAGAAACTAAGGATGTTTTGTGCAAAGAAATAAATAGGCACAGACAGACTCAGCAACAGACAGCGACAGACTTACAGAGCACGCTCAGAGTTAGACAGGAACTGGTCTATTGCAGAAGAGCAGGAAGAAACTGGAGACAGAGGAACAGCCACTTTTAGTTGGAACAGACAACAGCCACAGATGAGGTAGAGCCAAGCAGAAGGTGGCAGGGAAAAAAGAAAACACAGAGATTAGTGGACCAGTGATCTTAGCCGAAATGAGCATGCCAATATCCTAAAAGTGTGTCGAGGGGAGGATGAGGGTGGGGCGGGGCACGGTTATTGCACAACACGCTTCTGCCACACCATATGTCTGAGAATCCCATTTACAGTCAGTCTCTCATTTGAGTCTCGCAACAACTTGGGATGTTCACAGAACTTATTACTACCTTAATTTACCAAGGAATGAAATGTAGTCTTGTCTTCCCTCTGATATGCCTATCATCGGAAGAGTCTTTGAGCACATAGTTCAATATATATGGCCACTTCTTCCATACAGACATCTCTGACCACCTCAGTATGATATTCCCTTTCTGTTTTTTAAACAAGCGGCACTTTCTGTCTATATAATTCCTTTGACAATATAAATTGCCTTATGTCAGCCCTGGCTGTGGTTTGCTCAATACAACTGAACATGCATTGAAACAGCATGTTTCCAGATAAATTATGAGCCTTGTGGGGAAAAGAGCTATGACTTATTCATCCAGCATAGTTGGGTACTACATTAGCTGAGCAATGGTGGTTGAAAGTCAAACATCTAGAATTCTAATCTTAGCTCCATTATTAAGTAGCCTTGAATGCTGGCTGGGCCTCTCTATGGCTCAATTTCCATGTCTACAACATAGAGGTAAATACAATAGCTCCGTCAGTGAGTGATGGTGAATAGTCAATGAAATAAAGCATGTTCGTCATGTACACACTGCACCTGGCATAGTACTCATAAATATTAGCTAAGACTATTTTAATCAAACTGTAAGCTAATTACATGATTAAATGGTGATTTGAACTTCCACTTTTTTCTTCCTTTGACAGACTCTCTATAGTATATTATTAGCCTGGTGGTATGCCTTGGTAGCCTGAACTAATGAAGCTCTCTAAAGGCCCTCTGAACACCATGTCTATTTTATGAAAATGTCTGATTTCAATAATTCATATTAAAAAGAAACTTAAAAACTTTCAATACGGCCTAGATCATCAGTTGAATATCTGGGCATCTTCATGGCATACTGAAGTCTGACTATCAGACTCCAAGAGCATAAGGACCCTCCACTCACAGCACTTTGTTGAGTTTTAGTGCACAAATGGTAGCTGAAACCACTCCTTCACTCTCTGTTTCCCACAGTTATGTGGTTGAGAATATTTATGTGGGCCGGGACTACCCAGAGGTTAATATTATTATAATTATAACAACTCATTAACACTTGGCATATATATGTTATTTCGCTAGACCTTAATTATTTAATTACAATTTTAACAACTTTAACATACTTACATATTTCCTTTTAAATTCAAATAACAATGCTGTTCATCTTGGATATAAAACCCTTAAAGAGTCTGATAATTGGACTTTTGCAAGTACAGCACATAGATAGTATAAACATATCTGAAAGTACTGAACAAATTTTGGCAAAAGAATTGTCTTTCCTTGTGAAAACCTCAGAAGAGAATAAAATGCTTGTCCATATTTTTTTGTACTGCACTATACTTAAAAAAAGGTAGATGTGATTAATGTTACACTTTGAAGAAATGTTAAGATGAAATTTAAAGTAGTAACATAAAATAAAAATTTAGTCTTTCAGAAACTGCATAATTTGTATAACATCCCTGGTTTGTAGCCTCCTGTTGTTGTTGTCAACCTTCCTGAGTTGGAGTTAACAGTAGAGTTTTCCTGTGACCTCTGGCTGTGTTTTCAAGGGCTGTGTAAGACCACACCTAGCTGAACCTATGTTTTTACATGTAGAGATTATTTACATATCTTGTTGCAAACAACGATTTTATAAAGCTCTTTATATCTACTATTATCTTGCCACAAAACCATGAGGTTGATATTGTGAAAGTCTGAATAGAAAAGGAGTGTTACACACTGCCCTCCCCTTTCTTGGATGGTGTAGAAAACTTTAAAAGACCACGCTATCTGGTGAGTTCCTTTCTAAAGTTCAGAGATGTTTGGTATAGGAAGAGTCTTTGCCTATGAGGCTGGGACAGAGGCAACACAAATGACTTCTGGGTTGGCCATTGCTTAAATGGTGATGGCCAGGGATTGGTTGGTGCTTAGACAACCGCCTGGCAGCAGGTGTTAGGAATATTAAAATCCAGGAAGACAGGACTTAGCTGTCAGACAAAAGGAAGAGGTGAGGCAGAAAACTGGCCTTCTAGAAGGTTGCCTCAGAATGCTTCAAACACCTGGATAGCAACTAGCCCTGCCCTGACAGTTTCTGAGAACCCTAGTTCTTCTTATTAACTCCCTTACCCTTTGCTCTTTTATAATTAAAATTGGCCTTATGTACAAATGTCAAGTTATAATACAGTAAAATGTTTTGCCATTGCCTTTCATGGGATTATCTTCCAGGGCAGGGAGGTTATCTCATCCTCTTCCTCAAACTGAGAGCTCAGTGTCTCCTTGACAATAGTTGAGGAACAAGTCTCAGGGCTCTTTCAAAGCAAACCTTGCATCACCAGAGTCAGAAACCATTTGCTTTACCCTAGCTTGGCAAATACCTACCTACCTACAAAACGTGCTTCATTTATTCTGCCCTATACCTCAGGGGTGGTGCTGAGGCTTCTTAATGGAGGCAATTTTCATTATTTTCACAGCACCAATGGTAGGAAACACAAAATTATATACTGCTCAACAACAGAGCCTATTGCCTTAAAAAAAAAAAAACCCAAAAAACAAACAAACAAAAAAAAACCCCCAAACTAAAGCTGGCTTAGGTACTACATGAAACGACAGGGTAATATTTGGATATAATGACTCTTGTCATAAATTAATTTTGAAATGTTAGCTATTTTTATGTCAAACTCACTCTAATGCTATACCACTGTGATCCTAACAGCTTTCTTCAAGTATCACTTTGAACGTACATTTTTCTCAAATGAGTCTTGCCATGGTCTATGCCCCACATTAAATAAAAAGCCAGTTCTGTTCTGAATGCACCAAGCTCTGCTGTCAGAAATGTCCTGGCTCACTACCTGGACATTTCCCTAGTCCAGGCACCTCTGCTTGTCCCTCGTGGCAGGCTGAGGTCTGGCATATTCTGAGCCAGCTCTGCCCTGGGTCAGCACCATTAGAAGTCTGTTGGCTGCTATTGATGAATTTTTCTCTGCAGCATAAGCAAGAAGTTCCTACATGGGGGCTGTGTTTGTTTGGTCAAGGCTTTTTCCATTAGGGTTGGTCATCAGTAGTTGGCTGGTTACAAATGCAGTCCTGAGACCAAATGGCTGCAATCCAATTATCCCGCCTTCCTGTCTGCAGAATACTGCCAGAGAGGAGCACATTCATGTTTGCCTGCCTTGTCAGCCTCCCAGGACTCAAAGTATATCATTTGGAGAAAACTAATAAACAACAGATCCTCCGATATTTTGATGGAGAGGCAGCACAGTGTGGAAAGAGGACACTCTGGTCCAGAAAGCAAAATCTCTGGCTCTACTCCACATTCCGCCTCATCCTGGCTCAGTGTATCTCTTCCCTTCTTCAAGCTTCATCTTATTTATTACAGGAACATCATAGCACCAACTATGGAGGTTGTTAGGAGCTTCTACTAAGATGCTGTATATGAAAGAGCTTTGAAAACTGTAGGCATGATGATGATGGTGATGGTGATGATGATAACCATAACAGCTGGCATTTACTGAGTTCCTACCACAAGGAGGACCCTGTCCTAGGTATTTGGGGTCCAGTATTTCACTTAATACCCACAAGCATCTTCTAAGGCTGTGATGATGATAGTAATGATGATATTAATAAGAATAGCTAACATTTCTTAAATGTATACTCTATACCAGCCTCCAGTGTTGGTGTTTTATGCGTATCAACATAGTCTTACATCATCTTCGCTTGACATATAAGAAAAATTAAATACAGGAGTTGGTTAAGTTGCTAAAACTCATGCTTCTGGTGAGATTCTAACACAAGCATTCTGACTTTCAGAACAAGAGTTGCCAGCCTTTTTTTTTTTTTTTTTTGAGCATCAGCAAACTTTTTCTATAGAGGACTAGATATAATAATTTTAGGCTTTGAGGCCATATGAAAAATAAAAACAAATATTATCACTGGGTTATCTCCTACTGTGTTTTCCCCTTTGTTCAAACTGAATATGCTTCTTTCTCTTAGAACAGACTTAGGGACAAGATAGCAGGCTGAAAGTGAGCAGACTCAACACCCAGTGCAGTGACGGATACAGCAGGGATATAATAAATACATTTTTATTGAGTGAAATAAGTCTGATTGCTGATAAAATTCAATCAGTCCCCCAAATATCAGCCATTTGCCTAGATCCTTCTGGACCTTGCATTTGAACATGCAAATGAAGACAAGAAATATTCCTTAATCTAATATATATGGAATCTGTACCAATTTCTGAAATAATTTCCCTAGGACTCTTTAGAGGAAACAAAGGTAAGTGCAGAAATATTATTTTTACGATGAATCATTCTGTTAACAAAATTGGCACTAGGACACCACACATGCAAGTTTGAAATAAATAAATTGCTAACAAGAGGTAGGACCACAGGGTCCTACCACAAGGTTCCTCTTAAGTTAATGTTGTTGTATCCATCAATACAGTCTCACATGAAAGCAGAGACTTTTATTTTATTTAACCTTGAATTTTTATTTCAGGGAATGGCTGGAAATGTATTAATATTAAAATTGTTGTACAATGTGTCTAGATTTGGGAGAAAAGGCCATAGGTGTCATCAGATTATTAAAGCATTTTAATATCTTAAATACTACAGTAGAATTATATCAGTGTAGTTTAATCCTGATGAGAAAAAGGGAAATATAAATGTTTCTGGTGTTTCGTGGTCAATACTAAGTTTCTAGAAGTCCTTGTCAGTATGGTACTTTGTTATATCCTAAAGATACCCACGTAGGGCCCCATAGTAATGCACCAGTTTTCCTACTGACATAGGTGTCTGGGTCTGCACACCAACTGGAAGATTAGATCACAGTCTGGGAGAGCTGAAGTAACCAGTACTCAAGTAATCCAGGAAGGTAAACATAGCCACACAATGTAGCAAGACATATTTCATCCATTTTATCTTTATCCCAAGATCAGACCCACAGAGACTACACAACAAACCCTAAATCTATTGCTTTATAGCACCCAGTACAATGGCTGCCACACAGTTGGTGTTTAATACACATTTATTTAAATAAAGGTAAGCATAATGATGAAATTAATTGCAATTATTCCTCATTCTGAGATGGTTAATAAGTCTTGTCATTTCTATTCCTGGGACACTCTACCTAGGTGGAATCATGTGCATTTGTCATTGAAAGATTGATTTTTACCTTGTACCACTTGCTACTGGTGGGGGTGGTGAAATTGGTATATTGGGCGGTGCCTGTGGCTCAAAGGAGTAAGGCGCAGGTCCCATATGCCAGAGGTGGTGGGTTCAAACCCAGCCCCGGCCAAAAATTGTAAAAAAAAAAAAAAAACAGGGATAGCTAATTTGGATGTCTTTCTTTTGTGTGTGGGCCTGAGAGCATCCATGGAGATTATGGTTATTGCCCTTGGGGAATTAGGTCTTGTGGAAAATGTATTAAAGAGATCAGGGTGGACTGTCTGTTTCATAGACAAGGTAATCCACAAACCCAATCTTGCCTTTGACTGACTGATGGGCTTGAGCCAAGTAGGGAGAAGTCGCATATGGCCTGCGAGCTGGAAAAGGAAGTGGGAGTTGGCCCAGTTTTACTCATTCTGCTCTGAACTGAGCACTGTGCTGTGGGTGTAGACATACTGAGGAGCAACTGGGAATCACTTAAAATTTTTGAGCTGTTGAATATGGAAAATTTTAGGAAGAGTATTACTGTATCTTTTCTTTTTGTTATTTGTTGTTGTGTGTGCATATGTGATTTACATAGACCAACCTAACACTGTGTACAAATGTAAAGGCAGCAGAGGTAAAAGGTAGTGATAGTTGTCCTCGTGGGAAATGATGGGGGCAAGCTCTGAGAGGTGGCAGAGAGAAAAGACCAGATTTCAAAGTAAGAGAATTTGGAGACTAAATGCTAGAGACTTGGCAGCTATAGGAATCAGAGATGGCTTGCCTTTGCATTATAAGATAAACAATAACAATAATAATAATATTTTGAATTTGTTGCCCAGAACTATACATTTTATTAAATAGAAAAAAGTGTCTTAATAAACGTCACTGGACTTACCACTTTTTGCCTAAATTTCTGGTTTTCGTGACTATATCTTCTCCCATCCATTAAATAGAGGCCATCAATAACCACTGAGCAAAACTGATTTATATAGTATTTATCTCTCTTCTAACAGCACAAAAACATTTGCCAAGTGAATAAACAAAATTTGGTGATGTGGTCTAGGTCATTTTTTTCATGGGAAATCTGAGACCCAGAAGACATTTGAGACTTGCCAGAATTTACTCAGGTGGTAAATGGCAAAATGCAAAGTGGACCAATTCAGGGTACACAATGAAACTAACAGCTGCAATAGGAAAGTCTGAGAAGCAGAGAAATGCCAGGAAATTAGAGAATAAATAGACTTCTTTCCTCTAGGAAGCCTACTACTAAATGAGACAGAATTCAAGAATGATTCTGGCCTCTTAGCCTTACAAGTTTAGTGTTTCCAGAAGGCTCTGTGTTGAGAGGAGAAGATGCAACAAAAAGGGTGACCCTGATAAAACTACTCTTCCCTAGTTCCTTCCACTGACTCATACCCCTTGACTGACTGCCCACTCTCTAGTCCATGGGGACAAGGGGTCCCATCCGAAATGGTGTCTCAGCTCAGCCAGCCAGGGGCTTTTCACTTGAAATTATGAACCCCTGGCTTTCATTCCCTTTCACAAAGCATTAGTAAGTGATGACTCACAGTTTCCCCAGTTGCAAGTCCCTGAGGATGATAAAGAGAGATTGCTATAAGGATTTGCACAAAGAATGTGTTGAGAGGGTGGGCTGTGTTATGGCCAAGAATTTCATCATTAAGCTGTGGCATATGGGCCCCCATTTCCATACTGTTGACAAAAAGATCATATACTAATGATTGCCAGGTTAATTCAAGGGACCAAGGTTGGAATGGCTAATGCCATTCAATACCGAGAAAGACTCAACTGAAATTAAATTATCTAATCAAAGTCAAGTTTTCAAAAATATAGATAATGTCTGCCCTTTCATTTAAGGCTCCAGACCAATTTAAATGACTATTCATCCAGGCTACAAGGTTACTCACACATATTATAAAATGTCTTCTAATTTCACAGAGACTGTCTCTTCAAAGTTTGATGGTATTTTTTCTGTCTCTTATACCTTCTAGGCAGGCAGAAAAACAGAACATGGGTTCTTAAGGTAGGCAAATGTAGGTTTGTATTTGGCTTTGCTCATTATTTCTTGTATAACCTTGGGTCAGAAACTTTGTCTCCTTAAGCCTCATGTTACTTATCCATAAAATGAGTGTTACATAAAAGAATAAAAAATAATAATAGAAACTGTCAGCTATTGTCCTGGCTGTGTTCTAATTGCTATGTTATTATACATGTTTGTGTGATGTGTGTGTGTGTGTGTGTGCGTGTGTGTATGTATAAAATTTTATTTAAATTATACAACCTCATGAATTAGGTAATATTAATAACTCTATTTTTACCAATGAAGGAACTGAAGCTTAGAGAAATTAACTTGCCCCTTCCCCCCAGAA
>CAUYQV010069370.1:0-32143 GCA_963574575.1 Galagoides demidoff
GTTAGATTGCTGTCCCTAACAACAGAGAACACTGGAAAAGGGGGATATCCCCTTTCTTCCAGCTTGAGAAGTAAGCAGTGAGAGGGAAAAAGCATTGGGATTGATTGTCAGTAGCCACTGATAATGCCTATGTACCACAGCCAGCGATGTTTCATACTTTTTTTTTTTTTTTTTGAGACGGAGCCTCAAGCTATCTCCCTGGGTAGAGTGCCATGGCATCACAGCTCACAGCAACCTCCAACTCCTGGGCTCAAGTGAGTCTCCTGCCTCCACCTCCCAAGTAGCTGGGACCACAGGCGCCCGCCACAACGCCCGGCCATTTTCTGGTTGCAGCCATCATTGTTGTTTGGTGGGCCCGGGCTGGGGATTCGAATCCACCACCTTAGGTGTATGTGGCTGGCGCCTTAGCCAATTGAGCCACAGGCGCCGAGCCGCGATGCTTCATACTTGAGCTGAGGTCACCCTGAAATCTAGATTGAGCCTAGCAAAGGAGATCGGTAGAAGTACTAGTTTTATACTTATATATAAGGACATGTCCAAAGCTAAAATTGCTTGCTATCAAGAGCGGGTGGGTAACTCGAACGTTCTTTGTTGACTTTCTTCATCAGGCTTTATCTCATCTCAAGCTCTCTGTGTGTCACTGGAGAAATACTTTGCAGATGGCTCAGCTTCCTGCTCAGTATCATAGTTCTGGGTGTTCCACACCCTGCACTTGGTGCTCTGTGTGACCAACACCCCCGTTTCCCAACGGTCTTTGGGTCCGTGTTTGCCCATTGCAGGAGAAAGGTCCTGACAGCTGTAATGTATTTATGACGTCGTGTGGCTGCTTTATAGTTACTTTGTTGCATCAATACTAATCTTTCTCTCTAAGCCGAAAAATCCATCACACCCCGAGCTACAGCAGAAAGCTTCACCCAAATGTGTGCATTTTGGATTTTTCAGGGGAGGAACAGAACAGAGAGAGGCACGTTGCTGCTTCAGAAACCTTCTCATAGTGTCACTCTCGTTTCCAAATGACATGAGTTATTTGGGTTGCCAGAGCGAAGCACTTTGTGCAGGATAGCTGATGTCTCAGAAGACACCATTTGTACTCAGTGTGTCCCGAAGAGAGGAGCAAGCACATTTTTCCAACACTGGAGGAAAATTATTTTGTAACTAGCTTCTTAAAGAGTGTGCTTTCTTCTGATCTATAAGCATAAATCTTTCACTGAAGTGACTCAATTATATAAATCTACAATTCTGATCAAAACTGTTTATAAAAATAATTTTTATAAAAATTCGGTAAGATTCAAAGTATGAAATGAAATTTTGAAAAAGTCATTATCAAAAAAAACACTTCAAGGGCAGAACATGGTGGCTCATGCCTATAATCCCAGCACTCTGGGAGGCTGAGGTGGGCAGATTGCCTGAGCTCGTGAGTTAGAGACCAGCGTAAGCAAGAGTGACACCCCCCCCATCTCTAAAACTAGCTGGGCCTTGTGGTGGGCACCTGTAGTCCCAGCTATTCGAGAGGCTGAGGCAAGAGGATCACCTGAACTCAAGAGTTGGAGGTTGCTGTGAGCTATGATGCTATGGCACTCTACCAGGCAAGAAAGTGAGACTCTGTCTAAATCCGCCCCCCTAAAAAAAAAAAAAAAACCACTTAAAATATTAGAGAGTGGCCAGGCGTGGTGGCTCATGCCTATAATCCGAGCATTCTAGGAGGCCTGGGGCGGGGTGGGGTGGGGTGGATCACCTGAGCTCAGTAGTTCAAGACCAGCCTTAAACAAGAGCAATACAAGTGCCTTATTTAGAAGAAAAAAGTAGAAAAATGAGTTGGGCATTGTGGCAGGCACCTGTAGTCCCAGCTACTTGGGAGGCATAGGCAAGAGGATTGCTTGAGCCCAAGAGTTTGAGATTCCTGTGAGCTATGACCCCGTGGCATTCTTACCTGGGACAACAGAGTGAGACTATCAAAAAGAAAAAATTAGTGATTTTATTTATTTCCATTGTCAAGAAAAAACAATTTTTAATTAATACAAAGAATCTAGAACTGGAAACCAAATACCCATCTGCTGAGGACCTGATTCTCATGAATATGGAAATTTTGTGACACCTCTAAAATTGCACAGGCCAAGATATGGCAGCCACGAGGCATGTGTGGCTATTTAAATTAATTAAAATTACATAAAATTAAACATTCATTTCCTCAGTCACAGTAACCTTGTTTTAAATGCTCAGTAGCCTCATGTGGCTAGTGCGACAGTTTAAACATAGGACATTTCCATTGTCGCAGAAAGTCTTGTTGGGCAGTGTTTTTCTAGATGACTGGTTCTGAAGCAGCAGTGACTTTCCCTATCAGTGGGCAGTTAACAATGTCTGCAGACAGTTTTTGGAGGCCAGGACTGGAGTTGGGTAGGGGTGTGCTAGTAGGATTCTAATGTTTAGAAATGCTGCTGAACATCCTACGATGTACGGGGCACCTTACACTGTGAGGAATTTTCCGGCTAAAAATGTCACTCGTCTGAGATTGAGAATCCCTGGTTTTGGTGGTGGCGGGGAGTGCAAACCCCTGTGGCTCCAAGTTCTGCAGTTGAAGTTTGAAAGTAACTCTCATTACCAAGATTTAGGCGCCCTGTGTTTTACACATAATATTATTGCTAAGAAGGGTTAAAACCTTTGATTAAGTTCAGGAAAGATTTGGACTAGTCCCATAGTCCCCAGATGGAGGCAAGGGAGGATCCCAGGGCTACCTGGGATGTCCTTTTGACAGTGATGCAGCTGAATCTAGAGCAATGGTTCTCAACCTTCCTAATGCCACGGCCCTTTAATATAGTTCCTGTGGGTTGCAACCCACAGGTTGAGAACCGCTGACCTAGAGAAATGAGGCAGCTCTGGTGTTGTCTCTCCTCCTTCCTCTGCCTTCTCCCCTCCTCCCTTCTGCTGAGGGGCGCCAACCCTCTGAATTCTGATGTCCTAGATGGGTGGATTGGCCGTGTGCTCCAGCCCCGCTGCAGCCATCCTGCTGTCAGGGCTGCTACTGACCCTGCAGCAGTGGGATCCAGGGAGTAGCTGTCCCAGCCAGAGCCGGGTTCAGACCTGGGCTCTACTGTTCAGCTCTATTGCGGCCAAGAGTGTGTTGTTTAACTTCTCTGAGCCTCTAACTCTTCATTTTAAAAATGGGAATAATAACAGCATGGTTTTTACTGTGTTGTTGTAAAGATTGGGTGAGGGAATACATGGTAAGTGACTAGTACAGCCTCTGACTATTTCAGAATAAACTGCTAGCTTCTCTTTTAGTTATTTTTGTTATTGTTCATGCTGCTATGGTTACCAGTCCCAAGAAAGGCTAACTGAATTGATCTGGGGTCCTTCCCTGCCCAGGAAGAGGAAGGCAAGGCTCTAGTTTGTGCTGGTTGGGCTGGAGCCAGGACCCTGCCCACTCTGTCCCAGCTTATGTGTTATTTACTGTAAGGATCCTTTTTCCTCTTCATCCTATTGAAATAAGTTCCCCTACACCTTGCTGTTATGTTATTATCCTCAACTTGTGTCCGTTTTCTTACGGAATGTGCTGAATTTTATGAATATGTGTTGGTGTGTTTTTGCTGGGTTTCTCTCCTGGTAGACTCGAAGTTGGTGTTAGGCATTAGGTGTTTGAGAATTAATGGCATGTTATAATTAGTAACTGAATTCATGCCAACTCTGAAGAGTTGACCCTTAGACATGAAGGGAGTAGGCTAGAGATAAAGCAGACCATGAATTTTTCATGCTGACTAACTCTGCCTGCTGCTCACTTTGTAACTGTGTAAATCATTGCTCCCGAGTCTCAGTTGGCTGTATCTGTGTAATGGGGAACACACTGTAAGGATTACATGACAAAGATATTGTCTTCTACTTTGGTTAGGTATTCAGTAAACAGTAGCTGTTGTCATTATTAAAGAACCAACATCAGAATAAAAACAAAGATGATTTATGGGTTTGTCACCTTTTCTTTTATCAATACTATGCAGAGAAGTTTAGCTGTAACGCAAGGCATATTTAGGAGCTACGTTTTAATACTGAGCTCAGTAGATGGTCATCGTTAGAATATTTTAGGTCTCTTAGAATAATTTTACAGTTAGTACGGAGGGGTGATCCTTTGGTATGCTGAAGTTAAGAATATTTGGTCAGCTAGGGCTTCGGTGCATTGGTGAATACCTGTAATCCTAGCACTCTGGGAGGCTGAGACGGGAGGATTATTATTTGAGCCTATGAGATGGTTTGCTGTGAGCTATGATGACTCCACTGTATTTGGGGCAACAGAGTGATAGTGTCACAAAAAAAAGAAAAAAGAATATTTGGTCCACTGGTGGTAGTTTATATATGAGTATCAGTGGGGATGTAGCTATATATCTGTCTGTAATTAGTATACATGTGTATATATCATGTGTATAGAGGAGGTGTAGCATAGTGGTGGTTGTAAGTATGGATTCTGTGCCCAGACAGCCTTGGTTCGGATTGTGTGACCCTAGACAATTTACTGACGTGTCTGTGCCTTAGTTTTCTCATGTGTAGAATGGGATAATGATAGTACTTAACTCACAGCGTTGTTCTGAGGATTAAATGAGCTAACAGGTAGCGTACGTAAAGTGGATAAACCTGTGCCTGGCACTTATTAAGGTCTCATAGCTTGAGTATAATTTTTTCTAGCTTATCTGAGGTGTGTCTCACCCACTAGACTCCAAACTCCATTCAGTTATTTTCTTTCCTGCATTACGAAGTTAGGACATTCTCTGTGGTTCTTCTTGGGTTCCTAGTAACTGCAGAAGCTCAGCAAAGAGGATTTAGAAAGTCCTGGGTCCAGCAAGTTTATGTTGGACTATTTTAAATAGCCAAAGCAACTCTTTCTCCTTCCTGACTTTCTGTCTGTTTTTTTTTTTTTTTTTTAATCATTGATCCCAGGAATTCCTCTTGAAGTTCAAGACTTGTTGTGTTAGCCAACTAGCTGTTTACCTAAACTCAGAAATTGGTCCATTCCTGACCTGAACCTTAGCCACAAGGGACCTAGAGATGAGAACTTACTAAGTCTATGTGAGCTCTCAGGCTGGATTTGTTATAGACCTCAGAGGCTGTCTTGAGTTCTTTTTGTCTCTGGGTCCTGACTTATTCTTCCAACTTCAGTATTAGAAGCAAGAGAACATGGCTGATGAGTAGGATACATGAGGTCCTGTGGATTTCGAGTATTAGTTATGGGAGTTTGTTGGTGTGTGTCTGTTTAATTGGTTTGCTTTCCCTGACATACATTGTGGAGTTGGAGAGCTACATATAGAACACTTTCTATTTTGGGTTCCTGTATTGTACCTTATGGTTGCAAATGACCCAAAGCCAACTCCAGCTGGCTAAGCAAATAAGAGAATTTAATTGGCTCCCATAATTGACAATTGCAGGAGAAGGACTGCTGTCAGTGAGCATTGTTGGGAGTCTGTCTTGCTCTTCTGCTCACTCTGTGTTGTGTCCTGGCCTCATTTCAGCCAGTTTTTTTTTTCTTTTGGTGGGGCTGTGGGGGCAGCCCAATCCATGCTTTTAAATCTTTATTTAGCAAGCTAGCAGATAGTCTTTCTCTCTGCTGTAGTCCCTATAGAATGCTAGTTGTTGAGTATCAGTCTTCTGGCTTAGGAATGGCCATCCATCAGCCAATCAGTGTGGCCAGCAGAGCAGAACACACTGATTGGCCGGACTTGGTTTATGGCTCCACCCTCTGGAGCTGGGCAATGCCTCAGCCTCCTGTGAACCACAGGACTGAGAGTAGGGGAATGGGCATTTCCCCAAAGCAAAATCCAGTTGGTATCATCAGAGAAAGGGGAGCACGGATGTCAGGCAGGCAAAACCAACAATATTCACTCTCGTATTTCCCTGTGATGTCCGTTGTGCCGATGACTTGGGGAAGATATCCTATCCTGCCTGGTGATGTCTTGATTTCACCTCCAGAACTGCTTGCAGGCCCTCTGTCTGATTCATTTACAGCATCAGCACACCTCTCTTCTCTTTCCCTGCGGTCATGATACCCCAGTCTTTCCCCCAGAGGTTGGAGTAAATGGCCTTCTCTGAGCCACAATCAATGGCATTTTGTAAGGTGTGACAGAGGAGGCCATCTGGCACTTGTCCCACTGTCATTTCTCCCTGCCCAGGGAAGAGGCACATTCCAGGCAGAAGGTCGCAGCTCAGCGGAGTACTGCTGTATCTCAGAAGCATCACCCCCACACTCAGGTCTGCAGCACAGAAACGCCAGGAGAGTCAGACATCTGGCAGAATTCCCCCTTTTCCCTTTGTGAAATTCCCCATCAAAATCAGGCTGAGGAATAACACATAATGAGAATGATTTATTGAATAAAATTACAAGTTTAAGTGTTTCACACAATACTTTCCCAAATATTAGATAGATTTTTTTTTTTTTTTAAAGATGCTGGCTCTGAGATCACTGGCCCATTTCAATTTTTATTGTAACAAATAAACCCAATAAAAACACTTATGCTGAGGGCTGTAGTGGCACAATAAAAGAATCACCCTGTATTGAATGTATTGATTTATTTATTTACTCCAACTGGAAAATCAAGTATTGTGTTAATGTATTTTATAAGAATCACATTGCTCGATGAAATGGCTAATTTATTTTAGCATATACATAAATAGCTAGCAATTTTCCATGAGACAGGCTAATGAAAATGATGCCATGAAATTGTCTATACTGTGAGGAGTGACGGAGAGGAGTTATTATTGGGTGAGTGCTAAGACCCACTGAACTGGCCATCATATCTTTGAACTTTTGAACTGCTACTTGTTTCGTGTGATTTATTGATTTTGCTATCTCTCTGTTTAGCTCAACTTTAGTTTTTGCCCAGCAGTGCAGATAAGTGGCATACGAGATTTAATTTCATGGGTATTTGGGGTTAAAACCTATCTTTAAGAAGAATGCTAAACATGTTTTAATAAAACATGAGTTGCAGGGGTTTCAGGTTTCTGTATGATATGGATCAGATAAGAACCGAGGCAGTTTAGAGGCCAGCCCAGAGGTTCCAGGCTGGGAAAGAACTCTTTTCTTTTTTCCCCCTCGGCTCAGGAAGTTTCAGCAGGGCCACGTGCATTTTATTTGCTAAATCAGCCCGGCTTCATTCTTAATTACATGTATCATTTATTCCCCCGCCTGTGCCCTTTTGCTCACGCCACGTTTTGCCTCCGTGCCTGGTACGGGGATGGTTTCCCAGGTTCTTGCCGGCAGCATCACCATGCCTTGCCTCCCCTCCTTGCATACTGAGGGCTGGCCGCTATTTAAATACCCTCATTTTGGCAGATCTCTCAGGGAAACAGCTTTCAAGAGCAGCCGGCTCTCACCTAGGGGATAAAGACATGGAAGCCTCTTCAGCATCCTGGCCGAGGCGGCTCGCCGCTGCTCTGCTCCTTCCTGATCTGTTCTCTCTGGTCCCTATCAACACTGTTGTCGTCTTCATCAGCCAGCCCTGACCTTTGAGGGGGGACGTTTCACTGTCTTCTTGGGGGAGTGAGAGGTTGAGGGAAGTGTGCGTGGGGCGGGGGAGGAGAGGGATATTATACCAAGAGATCATGGCAAGAAAGCAGCTTTACTTTTTATTGTCTTTGGACCTGCAGAACTTTTCTTTAAAATACAACGTCTTGAGAACTCATTCCTGATAATGTTTTGCTTGATTAGCTAATTTCTAAAGGATGATCTGACAACAATATTTTATGCTTCTTTTTTTTCTGTGGAGGGGGTGGCTGGAGGAGGTAGGAATGAGCTTTAATATGTAAAAGTAACCATCCTGCAGATTTCAGGTAATAAATTTTCAGGTGCATGAATGGTTAAGACTCTTCACTCAGTGACACAGTGTGTGAATGTGGAATTTATATGAAGGTAACCGTCTCGTTCTTTAAAAATCTGATTTATTTAGAAGATACTTTTAAATGACCAAGTAATTTTAACCTTCAGGGAAAGATAGGGAAGGAGGGTGAGGTTGGTGGATAGAAAAGGGTTGGATCTCTGCAAGGATTTGAAAAATCCACATCCCCTTTAATGATTAAACTGGCATGATCTTTATTTGGATGTTAAAAGCTTTTTCTTACATTGCAAACATTCTCAGCAAATTTACAGTCAGATATTTGGAAACAGCTAACACTTAAAAAAAAAAAAAAGAGGAGGAGGGCCTGTTTGAACTAGGAAACAAAATTAGTGGGAATGGCTGAAAAGACAGGACTGACCCCAACACCATTAGCTGGAAAAAAAATTCCATTTCATTGCAACTCTGTTATTGTTTACTTTACCATACACATCCTAATATGGTTACCTCCCTGTCAGAGGCGGCCAAGCCGAGGGGTTGAGAGGCCCCCTCCGGGAGAAAGCTTCTAACTGCCTCTCAGACAATAAGAAACAAACGGTACAACTCCACAAAAGGCTTCCCGGAAAATAAGTGTCAAATAAATCCTACAGAACTCTCTCTTCTGCCACCAAGCTCTGTATATGCAAACCTGTTTTTATGCCATCGCTTCTCTGGGCTGAGCTGCGTTTGTTTGGAAATGTAAGCCACTGCCTTTTATTTTTTTTTCCCTTTTTTTCCCCCCTCCTCACTTCATCTGAGGGCTCTGGATTAATTCCTTCAGACATATCTTTGCATACATGTCTCATGAGTTATGTTTCCTGGAGCCTTTTACTAGGAACATTAAGGTAAGAATGTTGATTTAGCCTGGGACCTTTGTCACTCAAACTAATACTCATCAGTGATATAGACATTGTAAAGAAATATTGCAAGGTCTTTGGTGGTCCCCCTCCCGAACAGAGAGGTGCAGTTGCTTTTAATTATCATGCATGGATTCGGGGGTGGGGGGATGCCACCAGTTGTGGATGAGATGGAGCAGAGGTGTGTACTCACTGGTGTAAACACCGCCGAAAACACCCCCGATCTGTGGCAGCTACAACAGTTTCATTAGAAGGCTTTTCCTGTTGTTTCTTCCAGTTCTTCTCTACTTGGGCTATTTCTTTTTTTTTTCCTTTCTTGAACTCTCCTCATCTTTTCCAAATCCTAATGGTCTTGAGGCTTGCCTGTTATTATCTGCAACTCCAGAACAAAGGTAGGTTGCTCAACTCTGTGCTTTGGGGGAGGGCCAAGTTATTTTGGGAGGGATGTCTTCCTAATGCATGAGTGGCTGACCTAAAAGGGGGGGGGGGCGAGATCATGCTTGGAGCTGAGGGAAGAGAGCGCACGCACTGTGGCAGCTTTTATGGAGTGGAGTTTATTTTTATGCAACTTAAAGTAGCGGCAGCATCCTTAGCAGAATGTACTTGTTAGGTTCTGATATTCGCACTGATGTGACATTGATGTATACATTTCATTGACCAAACTGGGGTTCAGACATTGGGGGATTTATGACAGCAGATAAGATTTCCTGGTTAGATTCTATTCTGACTTTATCAAAATTAAATAACAGATCTAAGATTTTTTTTCTTTTAAATTTTAATGTGAAGGTGCATTTGGGTGACTGGCATATGTACTTTTTCCTTTGGTCTAATTGCTTTAATTCCCTGGACACCTTCACTTATTTCTCAATTATTTTGCTCTCTAATTTTGTATAATCTGGTGCTCCATGGGAGCCAAGGTGGAGGTTTGCTGTTTTTAACTAATTGTGCCTTGCTGGGTGGCGATACAATAGAAAGAGTAAAGACCACAAGAAATTCATCTCCACCTGAAAAGGGGACTGGAATAAAGTGGTACAGCCTCATAATTGAAAACGAGAGCAAATTAAGCCTTGGTGAGGGATATTACAGGCTATTAATCATAATAAAATATGTTTGGCAATGTTGTGTTTGCTTTCTATAGTTCTCAGTTTTAAAAAAATCAAAGTCTGTGATTAGAAGAGGGAATAGTACTTTGGCTTGTGAGGTGCAGGGCTGTACTTGTTCATTAGTTCAAACCACATTAAAAGTGAGCAGTTTGTTCCAGAATCAAGTCTGTCATTCCCAAGCAGATTTGAATATATCCCCGTCCAAAAGCAATCTCGGGTTCATGCCACAATGCTTGGCTTTTTCTGAACATCCCAGCTTCAGCACGGAACTCGAGTGCTAAGAATTTTATTTTGCATTATTACCATGCTTGCACGTTCCTGTTGGTTTCCCGGCTGCACATCACCTCTGCATGCACTGTAGCCCTGTCAAGGTGAAGCTCTTTGGAAAACAGAGATTTTAATGTATTTAAACCAAAATGAGCCTGAACAGCCCCAAAGTTTATATCTTAGAAAGCTGCTAATTATGCTTGTCGTAAAACATATCTGAGTGGAAGGTTCTGAGTCCAAACAGAATCGAGTACTGCTTTAGAAATAGAACCGTAGTCTGTGCTTTTAAAGAGGTTTATTTTTACTTGGGGGCCATGGAGGGGGTGATTGGAATTAGTAGCCTTTAATTAGACGAGGAGATATTCAAATTTTACAGGGATTTATGTTAGAACATGGAATGGCGGGTGGCTCTTTCCTCATTATGAATCCTCCCTGCACATAATGAGGTTCATCATTAGTTGATGGAGTGAATTTGCCCTAGCTCTACCTTGAAAGGCACATAATTTACATACTACTTCAGAGCCTGGGCTTTAATGGATTCCTCGATGAATAAAATGAAAAGCTACTTTCTTTAAATTTTTGAACACTGTTTAGATAATACGATTTTAATAAGACATTCAATTTGCTTGTTAAGTATATTTGAAAGTGCTTTTTTTTTTTTTCCTTTTTGGGCAAAATATATTTTGGCTTGCTTTGCTGTGTGTCACGTCGATGTACCCTCACAGATGTATCAGAGGATATTAAGGGGTACGTTGTTAAGAAATGGGGAGAATCTTAGGTCGAGAGTGGTTTTTGCACGTGAGCCTCGGGATTATTGACAGATCTTTTTGTGTGGGAACTCTTCTGACATTAAAATAGTTGTAACAGAAAGGTTTAAAAATGAGCTTATTGTTACTGTCTGGTTTTGCATTTACAAAATTTGTGTGTGTGCTGACTCCGGCCAACCTTGACAAAACAGCTAGTCACACCTTCTGATTTATTTTAATGATGGAAGAGCAAAAACTTGCCTAGTGCATCTGTGTGTTTCCAACTGCAGTGTATGTATGATTCAAAGGGGAGAAAGTGAGTTGGAGGCTGTCTGGTGCGTTATCAGGTCATCAACTTAGGAACGTTCTGGTCTACCCCATAAATTCAGCAAGTTTTCCGGCTCTGTCTCTCTTCCCTCTTTTGGTGGGAGTGGGCAGAAAATCAGCTTTGACTTGGCACGATTTGAACACGGATGTCTTTTAAATACGTATGGAGGTTTAGTAATAGCATGTTATTGAACATGTCCTTTGCTTGTTCAAGACAGGTCACCCCTACATTGTTAGCTCTGCTACAAGTAGAAACAGGTCTCTGGTTTGTCACTTTGAGGAGCAGGGAAAGGGTCTAAATATGAGAGAAGCCTTGTTTTGATAGAATGCTTTATTACCTGAAAATGATCAGCATATATTAACATTAATAGAATAGTCCATGTCATTCTTTTTTAGGTAATTTACCTCTGCTACAGACCTGTCTGCTTTTTTTTTTTTAAAAAAAAATCTTCCTCTCTTCTAAAACATATATTTGTTTAGAGAGTTTTCACTGAAGTGTACATGACAATTACAGCTGTTCATTAACAAAATTGGGTATTTGTTTTAAACTTTAACCAATCACTTTGATATGCTAATTATGGTGTAATTTAATTTGAGCCCTGTAATGATGATGCCGTTATTATGGACATAAATGATGCAGTTAAGCTGAGAGTAATCTCATTTGCATACTGTACATGCCAGTAAATTAAGCCCTTTCTTCGACTGCTTCAGCTTTAATTTTCCACTTCTTTTCACACAGCTCCTTTTCAGCCCCTCTCTTATAAGCCCACTTTGTAATAGTCCTGATGACTGTTTGATGTGAAGAGTTTCGGCACCACAATAATGCCCGACAGAAGATGTAACATTTAAAGGATTCATTATCTTGCTGAGTGTTCCTTTAAGAAAGAAGGATTAGAGAGGGTGGAGGGGAGACCAGAGTGTCCTTTCCATGGGATATGACAGGGCCCCCTGTTAGAGTAATTTGAGATGCCAAATGCTCTTCACTAACCCCCAAGTCTGACTTGGGACCTATTATTTATAAATGATGTCTCTAGTTTATGTTCACAAATGGTGCCGCATTCACCAGCAGTGGATTTCCTGTGATCCTTTATTGTAATTGGAAGTAAAAGTTTAATTTAGCTTGAAAATTAAGATTCTTCAAATCTAGGCCTTTATAGATGAGATGATAATTTTAAACAATGCTGAGATATTACTGAATGCCATTTTCAAAAAGAACTTCTTTCTACCGCCACCCCCAACCCCTGGCCTGGGTTATAAAACAAAACAAGACAGAAACCCACGCGTTTCATCCGTGTGTGTGTGTGTGTGTGTGTGTGTGTGTGTGTGTGAATGATAACACTTTGCACATGGACTTTCTGGATATGAACGTCCAGGGCTGCCGCCTTCCTTGAGTCAGGAGAAACAGCAGTGGGCCTTTTGACAGCCTTTGGCCAGCAGACTATCCTTCCATTGGAACCACAGAATGCAAAGAGCATAACTCTTCTCCATCGTGAACAGATTCTCTCCATGGCTCTCGCTGAAGCCAGTGGGAGTTGAGTGGGTGTAACTGAGGACTGAATTTATCACTATGTTTTTAAAAGGGTCATAGGCCTAAAAATAGTTTAAGCTGTTTGACTCTCCTGCAGGCTACTTCCTTGGCAAATGGAAAAGAGTATTAAAAAATAGTAGTCGGCTACGTCCATTCTTACTTCTTGGAACTGTACAAGTCTTGCCCCTTTCTTTCTAAACTCCCCCAGACTGTATCTCTTGACCCAACGTTCTTGCCACCTGACCTCTATCCCTGCCCCGAGCAGTTCTCTGATAGCAGGCTGCCTTTTCTAATATTTTGGCAGGCAGAAATGTCCTGCGATTGCCATGGCAAAGTGTCCATGGGGCTTACTCAGC
Source organism: Galagoides demidoff (assembly GCA_963574575.1). NCBI lineage: Eukaryota > Metazoa > Chordata > Mammalia > Primates > Galagidae > Galagoides > Galagoides demidoff. Next base: position 13,029 of record CAUYQV010069370.1, read on the forward strand.
CTGGTAGCGGTGACAACCGGAATACAGTGTTTTGCCCAACTTTGGAACTCTTAATGTTGATGAACTTTTCCCAGTTGTTTCTGAATTAAGCAAATGCCACTGCCCTGTGGACACAATGACAGACTGGCTGTTGTTTTAAAGCACTTTAAACTTAAAAGAAAAGTGTGACACTTTAAGGGCTTTACTTTTCTTTCCTTTACATAATTTCAAAAATACCAAGGCAAAGGTATGTAAAAATGCCTGCGGAACTGCTCACATGTGGTTATAATTCCATATCCAGTGTCATGTTTTCCAAAAACGTGGAGTCTCTGCTTTTTAACATCACCGAGGGAGACAAGAGCAAGGAGACATGATTTCATGTCATAGTGTGGAAATTTTTAGTTTGTATTCCATCATGTAGACTGGACTTGCCCAGTTCAGACCAAGTTGATAATCAAGCAGAAGTTCCCCCTGAAATTTCCTACTACTGGGAAGATGAGTAGACAGCGGGATGAAGTACCCCAGCGTGTAAGGGCTCTGAAGGCAAAGAACATTTATCTGAACTCCCAGCGCTTAGAATCATGCTTTGCACATAGAAGATGCTAGAGAAATATTTCCTGTTTGAAGTCAATCTGCTAACTCCTGCAGGTTTGTGAGTAAATAAGAAATCAACTGAAGAAGACAGGAGGAAAATACTTGCTGATGTGTAAGGCCTAATGATGTTTATAGGTAATCCCCATCAGTCCACTCTTCTCTGGGGCCTCGCTAGTGTGGGAGCTTGCAGGTGGACGGGAGTGATCTTAGGCCGAAAGCCACTTCTGCCCAGGGTATTGATGAGTCTGTGATGACAACTAATAGTTAGGGAGCAGCACTTACAGGATAGGACTGTGCACAGTGCTTGGCATACGTGACGCCATGCAGTCCTACCAACAGCTTTTCAAGGTGCGTGCCATTATTCTCATCTCTGTCATGTGGTAACTGTCATGCCAGCCTAGGTCACACAGCTGTTAGGGCTAGAACCAAGATGTGTTCTGCTTCAGGAAATTTCCAGAGTCCTGACTCAGGCCACTGCACTTGAGTCCTGTTTTTCCTTGTAGAGACACAACACACATGTGTACACTGTTACTCTTGGTACACTCACTTACTCCACAGCAGTAGTGTTCCCGGCACTGGACTAAGCACTTCACATATTTTATTTTCACAGAGGCCTGGCCAAGGTTAACTGTTACTTGTCTTGACTTACTAATGAGGAAACAGACATTCACTCAGGATGAATACCTTGCTTACACACATAGAAAGCGACCGAGCTAGGCTTCGAACCCCAGCCTGTCTGCCTGTAAAAGCCATTACTTACTTAACCAACACTGTGTGCTCCCCAGTAATCTACACGTGGCTTCAGCATGTTTTGTGCTCATGAGATAGTTAACTTACTGTTTACATGATGGATTAATTTCACATATGTAAGTACCTATGGGTAGCTGAGGCCTTTCATATTTGTCTTATATTTTGGAGATTCAGACTTTGAATGAATGCTTTAAATAACTGAGAACCTCCTAATTTCTCAGTCTTTTTGTATAATGTAAATTCCTGGCGGGAAGCCACCTTCTCTTCCTCTCCCCCTCCTCCAGTCCAGACACACAAACTAGACTGTTGTTAGATTCTTTTTTTCATGGGGGAGGGAATGCTGTGCTGCCTCCTTCCCTTTCACTGAAGTCTTCCTCACTGTTACCTTGACAGGTAACAGAGTGAAGATCAGCTCTAGAATTTATATTACTCGGTCTATGGATCCGGATGTGTTTACACGTATCCACTCATAGCTGTGCCCTGATTTATACGTAGTGTAGACCACATGTCGAGAGAGCAGGGGGAGCATTTCAAGGAAACTCTGCACATCTTTTTCCTAATACTCCTTTCCTGGCACCGTTCCTCGGCTCCATATCTCAGCAGTCCCAATTCAGGCATGTAAAGTGATAACAATATGTAAAGCATCACATTCCCTTACCATACAGAAACTCTCACAACCCAGAATCCTTAAATGCTCTTAGGCCTGGGCTGTCCAGTATGGTAGCTGCTAGTCAGATGCTACCGGGCCCTTGAAGTATGGCGAGCCTGAATCGAGACATGCTTTGTGGATAAAAAACACAAAGCTGGAGTTCAAAGACTTAGTTTACATTCTTTTTCTCCTACTATGTCATTAATAACCTTTATATTAATTGCATTTTGAAATTAAAATAGTTTGGATATATTAGGCAAAATGTATTTTTGAAATTAATATCATTATATCTCACTACTTGTTTTTAGTTTTTTAAATAGGAGATTTTTTTTTTCTTTCTTTTTTTAAACAGAATCTTGCTCTGTCTCCCTGGGTGGAGTGTGTGGTGTCAGCATACACAGCAACCTCAAACTCCTGGGCTCAAGCAGTCTCCCTGCTTCAGCTTCTCAAGTAGCCGGGAGTCCACGCACCTTCCACCATGCTCAGCTAATTTTTTCTATTTTTGGTAGAACTGGAATCTTGCTCTTGCTTAGGCTCGAATCGAACAGTGCGACTTTAAGCAGTTCTTCCACCTTGGTCTCCCGGAATGCTAGGATTGCAGCTGGGAACCCCTGTGCCTGGCTAACTACTACAAATTTTAAAATGACATATATGGTTTGCAACTTCAGTTCATAGCACATCTCTCTGGGACATTGTAACTCTAAAATCAAAATGTTATCCATCTAAGCGGACAACGGGGGATAGCCCAAAAATTACCCCCTAAATGAACAGAGAACTACAGTGAGGAGGTAATCCACAGCAGAGGCTTGGGAAATATTTGGAGATGAAACCTCACACAGCAAATATTTCTACACGGGAGACACTAATAAAATCATCCCCTAGGTCGTTTCCACACCTGTCCTTCCTAATCAGATTGGGCACATAGCACCTACTTCCCTATTTTAAAAAACTTGAGATTTACAAAATGTCTCTGTACACAGCTCTGTGCCCTTAAAGTCAGTAAATTTGGCTTATCTACTTAAGTGATTCTATTACCATAGGTTGCCAAAAAGGAGAGAATGTGATTCCTTGAATGTTTCTAGAGGATTCTGTATCCTGAGCTCTGATTACCTGCAAGAACTGGTCCCTGGGGTCCGGGTGCCACAGGCTCCTGCCAGGACATTTCACTTTGGTGTAAATAGGTACAGTGGTCTCTTTGATCCTCTCCTGAGATATATTTTTTACCCAGTACAAATATATCCTACTTTAAATAAACTTTATGTGTAAATATAGCATTTTTGTCGTTTGTGTCTTTGTTCTTGTTTGTTTGTCTTACTTTATCAGTCATCTAGGCTAGGACACATTAGCCTCATCATAACACACTGCAACTTCAAACTCCTGGTGATCCTCCTTCCTCAGCCTCCCAGAATACTAATAGATCTGAGCTGTTGCTGAACACAGCAGGACAGCATATTATCCATCTGCTGGACAGATAATAGTTTTTTAAAGACAAACTTTATTGCCCTCTGGCTAGATACTTTGGCTCACACCTGTAATCCCAGCACTCTGGGAGGCTGAGGTAGGTAGATTGCTTGAGCTCAGGAGTTAAAGACCAGCCTGAGCAAGAGTGAGACCCCATCTCTACTAAAAATAGGAAAGCTAGCCAGGCATTGTGGCAGGTGCCTGTAGTCCCAGCAGCTTGGAAGGCTGAGGCAAGAGAATGTCTTGAATCCAAGAGTTTAAGGTTGCTGTGAACTGTGATGCCACAGTACGCCAGTCTGGGGTGAGAGACTGAGACTCTGTCTCCAAAAAAAAAAAAGAGAGAGAGAGACATTATGAGAACATATGTCATCCAACAAATACTGAGTTGGTACCTGTGTTAGTACATTATTGGGGCACACTGGGTTCCCTGCCTTTACAAAGCAAGTAAGAAATGTCATAGATAGTTTTAGCCTAAGACATGAAAATCATTGGGCATTGAGTTGAAAATACATTCCTTGCTATATGAAAAGATGCTTTGATTTTTCAAGGGGATTTATGATCAGTGCCCATTAAAGATTCACATGTTACCCACATTCTATGTATTATATAGATGGTTTAGGGAAAACATAATTTTAATTGTAAATTTTCAATAGCTCTAACTCCTTTGGGAAGGTGAGTTAAACGTACCTAGAAGATTTTTCCCTAAACATCCATGCCAGCTCTTAAAATCCAAGGAGACTTTGATCTGCAGTCTCTTTGCTAGGACTTTTTTTTTTTTTCCTCATCAGAATAAATGGAAGCCTTCACGGAAATGAACACATGGAAATTATAGCTGTCACGTCGTCCATTAAAAGCAGACATTCAAGTGGGATATTATCCCACTTTACTTTTTGGTCCTTAAGAAGTCAAGGGACATGGTATTAGATGTGAGATGGCCATGGAAAGACTGGGTCCTGGCAAAGATCAGTACCCAGCATGAAATGTGCCCACTTACTTGTTAAGTGCTTAAAATTTTCACCCCTTCCTCTGCCCTAGTCTGCCTTGAAGCTGCAGCTTCATTAGTATCAATTGGTTTTCAGGGTGTTTATATCTCTGGGCCACTGGCTCCTGGGAATGATTACTGCCTGAAATTTTCCATACAGTGCTTCCATTTTCAATCATCTTACCCCCGGTTGGCCTAATGTCACTTTTAGAACCTTCATAGAGGAATAATGTTAATGTTAGCTTTTGTCCTCTGCGTAACTGGGGAGGAAAATGCGTTTAACTCATCTGCACTAAACATTTCTTTGCAGACATCTCGGGGAGGAAAGCCTCCACTCCTACCCACAGCAAACCCATTTCCTAAAGAAGAATTGCCACTGGGGCGACCGAAGTTTTCATAGGTAACGCGACTTGCACCTCCCAGGTTTTAAAGGGCAGCTCTGCTTTCCCCACTGACGCGGGCAGTTGCCGCCAGTTCTTTGCAAGGGGTGAAGGCGGAGGGCACGTTCTGGGAGGACAGACCGTGCGTGGTCCTCTTGGCTCCTTCACTTTGTCAAGTGCTCTCCCAGGCAGGAGGCTAAGTGTGCTGATTGGATTAATTTGAAGTTGGAATGTAACGAATGGTCAGGCTCCTTTTACTTTGAAGTGTTTGTCCCTGACAGCAGTCTGGCAAATATTCCAGTTGTCCAAAAAGATTTTTTGTTTTTTGATTTAATGGTTCAAGCTTGCTTTATTTTTCGGTACTTGCACGTGTAAGTGTAAAAGCGACTTCAAAGGCTTGTCATTAGAGACATACCCTTCTGTCTTCGTCTCCCCAAATTGGCATTCAGGAAACTAGCACTACTGAACGGTCTGGATGTAAGCTCGTACCACCAAAGGTCAGTACAGGCTGTATAAAAGCAAGGCTGGCAGCCGCCTCAACACCCCAGATAAAAACTGCAATCTAGAAGAACGCAAATCCTCAAAAAAAGGGCAAAATTTCTCTGTCATGTAAAGATGTTTGATTTGAACTAAAAGGAATGTTGATGTAACCAAGGTCTCAAGTTCTCTTTTTGATTCTGCTTTTATACATTTTAAAAGTTTCCTCCCTTGTTGTATTGTTCCATAAATATAAAATCTGCATCCTTTCTTGTCCTTGGCATCCCCAAGAATCAGAGGGTCCAGTTTATGAAACTATACCACCATGCTTTAATTGTTATTTCAATCTTGGTAAGCTATAGACTTCCAAAACTTAGGTCCCTTCTCCTAAGACCAAATAGCAAGACCCCTCCCCCAGGGTCTTGCTCATTTGTCCAGGCTAGAGTACAGTGTCATGACCATAGCTCATAACTTCATACTTCTGTGCTCACACACTCCTCCTGCCTCAGACTCCCAAGTTGCTGAGACTATAGGCATGTACTACCATGCTCAAATAATATTTATTATTATTGTTGCTGTTATTTTTGTAGAGACAGGATTGAGCCATGTTGCCCAGGTTGGTTTGAACTCCCAGCATCAACCAGTCCTCCTGCCTTAGCCTCCCAGCGTTCTGAGATAACAGGTATTCCCCTCAGAGTTCTTTATGAGTCCTTTCTTGTCCTTGGCATCCCAAGTATCAGAGGGTACAATTTATAAAACTATACCACCTGCTCTAATTGTTATTTCAATCCTGATAAGCTATAGACTTGCAATAGTTGTATCAAAATCCTTTTTCTTGACACAAATTGCAAACCGTTATTCTTTTTGGAACATCTCTATTTTCACTTTTTGAGATCTATGGATAACAGTAAACTTCCTATATTAGCAAAGACATCATTCATTTGTGCTTTTGTTTGCTACCATGGAGATAGCATAGAACATAGTTGAGGGACCCTATAGGGAGATAGCATAGAACACAGTTGAGGGACCCTATAGAATGGTAGCTAGCAGGTGGGTAGAATAACAATAACTACTTATCCCCTATACCAGTTGTCACTGCAGACATTGCTAGTTGATAACAGTACTCTTTCTTCAGCAAACCTGATTGTGGCCTATGAATCTTTGTCTCAAAGAATGCCAGCCTTTGATAATCGATAGAGCGTGCATGACGACTGTTTGCCCTGCCTGCTCTAAGTGTTTTGGTTTACTGTAAGTAAAACTGGCTGAGGGAATACTACTTGTAAATAGTGGCACATCTTTTATCTTGATGCTATCACATTTTTTTCTGTATTATCTCAGTTTGCTAAGCCACCTAGACCTTCAGTGCTAGCTTTGTAAACATATGCTGTTTTCAGAAGTGCCCCTTTCAGGTGGTGATTCTGAAATAGGCCAGGTACAGTTCCCCTAAGAGCTATCTCTAACTCTTTCTGAAGTACAGAATTCTTTGCACATGCAATTAAAGGATCACCTGGGAAATGGACGAGGCCTCCACGTAGGAGACACCACCGAAGTATAAACTCTGTGCACTTTGACAAATTGCCAGTTCCTCTCATTTCAAATTTCTATGATTCTAGGTACGAACAGTTCACATTCTTTGATATCTCCATAAACTACAATCTGGTGAAATCCACCAAAGTTAGCAGAATGGGCAAAAAAAAGTGTCTATTTTCTACTCACATATCATTATTTTTAAATTCTTTAAGTAGAGTATCTTAGAGATACTTTAAAGATACTTAAAGATACTCTGAAAGTATCTCTTCTATTCACATATCATTATTTTTAAATTCATCTTTCTCCTGACATTTTTCTGTCTTAACTCTTTACTTTCAAAATGTTGTGAATAAACAGTACTTGTAGTCCTTTTACTTTTTCCTAATGTTTCTAATTTTTTCCCTGGAGCTTATACCTTCTCCAAAATAACTATTTACTTGGTGAGCCAGCACTATCTTTCCTTCCTCCTTTTGGACATTTGTAACAAATTAATTCTCTCTTCAAAGACTGAAACATTTCTTCTTCTTTTTATAATGTAATTGTAGGTAGATTTGTTCTTCATTTGTAGCATCAAAGATCTTGCTTGTTGAGTCATTGTGTTTATAAGGTAAAAAGGAGAATTAGCTCACTTCGTTCCTCTTGAGTGTAAAGGGAGAAGGAAACATCTTTGTGGGTGCTATCCTGCCTAAACATCGCTGTGCTTATATTTAGTTATTGTTTGAATTTTAAAGCCTACATCTTCATCTTTCCTTGTCAGGATGAGTAAAATCGATGCATGGTTCATTTAGGTAAAGAAGCTATTTTAAACCAAATTGTCCCCCTGAAAGAAAAGGGACTTTGGGCTATCAGCTGCAGAAACGTGGTTTTGAACCAAAATGATCTGTTCCTGAACAAACGTGGATTTGCAAACTTGCTTTCTTTCCCTACTCGATTAAAGGGGAGTGGAAAAAATAATTACCTGGATAGTCAGAATCTACTGGGTTTTTTCCCCTTTCTCTGGCAAGCCTGCTATACTTGTAGGTGTATCTCAAATGGAACAGAATGTGTGAAAGTCATTTAAGTGATTATTTGATAATTTAATGAAGGGAAATGCTCCAAGCCACCACACCCCTCCTACAGTTGATAAGTGATGCCACCTACTGTGAAAATATTTTACGAAACATTTTCGTTTGGAATCAGTATCAAATAGCAATTTTAAAATAAAACATGTGTAGAGTTTTCTCTTGGCTCTTCCCAGTTTTGAGAGCAGACTGTCAGCTCTATACCCTTGAGTTTATGAACCAACCTTTTTGCCTCTCCAGTGTTATAACTTTACCCACAGGTTTGGCTTAGCGGGTTTATGTATTGGATTTTAGCTGAGGATCAACCGTTAGTACATTTGTGTTTAATTCCTTTTTTTTTTCTTTTTCATTTTTGGATGGAGTTGCATTTACCACTTTAAAAAAATTATCTGTTTCTTGTCGTAGGTAAGATACATTTTCTTCACCTCCCGTTTCTTTGTTGGGCGGGGGAGGATTGCAGGGACTCTAATCATTCATGTGCACTGGACACATAGTGCTGCCTCTGAGGGCCGTGTTGTGTGCCCAGGGCATTCTGCTATGCAAGTGGAGGTTTCTTGGCACCAGAGTGAGTCAGAAGCACCACACGCCCTCAGCATTTCTCTGACCATTTCCCTGCATTTACTCTGTGAGAAATTGGTTCAAAGAACAATAAAAAAAAAAAAAAGTGATCCGTCTGAAAAGCTGCACAATTTACTTGGCATCACTGGCCACCGGGCCACACAGAGTCTGCGTGTGGCCTTTGCAAGGTTTTGTCTTTTCCTCCCTCTCTCCCTGCCCCTCCCCGGTGGCATCTGCCTTGGCTGGCAGTATCTTTTCCTGCAGCCCCGCTGTTTGGCACACCTTGTACACCTCGAGGCCACCTCAGGAGCTCTCACTGTGAGCAGCAAGTTTCCAGGGAGTCCTGAAGGTTGCCGTGCCGCAGAGATGATCTGAGCTTGACACAAATGGCACAATTATCCAGAAGTCCTTGATGAAGCAGTAACCCTTAAGGAGGGTCCTCGAGTGGCCGTTGGAGCTTTCCGGAGCCGACGAGCGGGCGCACTGGCAGTGCGGTTCCCTCTTGTTGGTGTTATTGTTTACTACACCGTGGCCACCTCAGCAAGAGTGTGGAGACCCCACTGCCGCTGATCCAACTTCTGTCTTTCTTTTCTTTTCTTTCTCTTTTTTTTTTTTTTGAAAATTTGAAAGCTCTCTTGGTGACATTGACTAGAAAACAGCTGAAAGAAAGAGCCATGGCTAATTTGCATATTCTACAAGGATATCGTGGAGCCGTATGATGAAATCTGAATAAATACGTGGATTTTGAGAACCTTTTTTTTTTTCCCTGACAGTATTCAACATTAAGTATATACTTAACCAGTAATGACTCTGAAGCTGTGCTTTGCATTCATGAACACACTCCATAGGGTTACGCTTCAAGCACTAGGTGAAGCCAAGATTTTCTGAATTATGTTTCATTGGGGAATTTTTACCTTTTTTTCCTGTTTATGACAGTCATTTCATCTGGTTTTATAATGAGGTCAGGAACAGGTGAATGTAAAATAATACTAGTAAGCGGAGTGATTTCTGTGTTAATGATTAGGCTATTTTTTAAATTAAAAAGTTCTGGTATTTGAAGCATGCTCTGTACTGTAAGCACACTTACCAGTAATTAATCAGAGTGAAAGATTTTAGTGCTCTCTGATTATGTGCAAATGATCATGGCTACCTGTCTGTAAGAAGTCAGGAGAAACTGGTATAATGGCTAAAACTCGGAGGAGGGAACTGGTGTCATCTTTGCTAATTTTTCCCCCATTATTTTAGTAAACACAAAGAATTAGGACTTGCGTAAAATAGGGTATATTTAACTCCTTCCCCCTAAAAGGCCAACTTTACAGGTCTGCTTATTAAACTAATAACCTTTAAAAAATGAGACATCAGGAAAAGAAAAAACCCCACCAACCACAGTAAAAGCATTTTACTAGGGAACCCTCTTCCAGCACATTTTAAACATCTTTTGTGTTTCCACATATCACGCTACTTTATGGACTTTTGCTGTGGCATTGCCCTTCAACAAGAAAGCTTTTTCCATTTTGTACCATAAAGAATATTATTTTTCTGCCAGCCAATTTTCTCTGTTAGCCACTAATTGGCTACATAAATCTCGGGTGTTGAGAATGAGGAATGTCTCAGTGTCATAGAGTGTAATCTTCACCCTTATTTACCAATTCATTAAGATTCATTGATGCAGGATCGGTGAGAGGAAATGACAACATAAATCAGACCTCCAACATAATGACCCTAATCAGTTGGGAATTGCTGGAAATGTCATGATGAACTATGTCCTTGTGTTAGTGCCACTGTACATTGTCATTGCGCTGCTTTATGAGTGGGACGCATCTTCCTGACACTGACTGTATTTAACGAAAAAAGAGTTGTTAAAAACCTGATTCCATTAAAGCTATGAGATCCATACAAGGTCCTGTGGTATTTAGCCTTGTGCCCTTTACCTTCATTGTAACTGCTTAATGGAGCTGCAGTTTAATGCACATTTAGAGTACACCTGAGTAAAAACTCCCCAGGAAAAAAAAAAAAAAGAAAGCACGTTGATTTATAGCTTGTCATGTCTTTATTTAACCCAATAATTTCGGCATGCAAGGAGATTTGAAAACAGTAAGTTCCCCACTTAGGTACCAAATCTCTTGTCACTAAACTGAGGAAGCGTCCCACTGACCTAGAACTCCCTCGGTATCCTTCCCTTTCGGTGGCGTGTTGGATTAAAACCTCTGTCTCTACAGGTTTGCTGATGGTAACTGCTGCTCATTCCTAGAATAATGTGTCAGTTCAAAATTAGCAATAGAATTTGACAGGGGCTTCTGTAAAGAGGTTTCTGAACCCCCTCCTCCCCCAGAGGTATTGATTTTACTCCACCACATTCTTGGAATTGGTTCCTGGAAGATCAAGAATTGCATAGCTCACATACATCCTTCGATTTAATATAGGTTATTCATTTAGCCCTAACAAATTAATTGGGCAGCAGTTTTGGACCAGCCCAGAGGGCAACCTCCTTCCTCTTTACTTATTGCTTATTAAAATCTTGCAGGTAAACACTTTTCAGGATGTGAAGATCGCAAATTGTCACTTTTTATATTCCTATGGTGGTTGGGTGTGTTGTCTTTTTTTTTTTTTTAAATTTTTCTTTTTCAAACATTGAGCATGATAGGAACCATTTTTTTTTAATCTTAAAAAAAAATCTTTAATCTATGGTGCAAGGCTGAGAAAGGCCTGTAAGAGAACAAGACAAGTTTACTTAATCTTGACAGCCCTGGGTGTAATCTCACTCTGCTCGTGACAAGTCAGACTCTAAGATTTATAACTCCTTAATCAAATGTCTAGAAGTCTCAGGAAATGTTATCATAGGACTTCCTTTCACATGACTTAGTGAGAACTCAATAGACCGTTAGATAAGCTCTAGACTAAGCTGGACCTTAGAATAATTTCAAATTGACTACAGTGCACCCCCCACCCCCCCGGCAGGTAAGTATTTTCAATTTGTTTCGACAAGGGTATCTTTACACACCTCTTATATCTGGGGGCTCTGTTGTGTCCAGTAGGAAGCCTCTGTAATTTTTCATGGTCCGTGGTCTTCAGGTTCTGAACCTTAGAGCTGCATGGAAAGGGATCTAAGGAAACATAAGGACCATAAAAGCTGCCTGATGTCACTGTGCTCAGGAGCTTGTGTGATGCAAAGGCAGCCTTGGACGAGAGCCTCGGCTCCTGGCTGGGAGGGGAGAGGGGATTGCAGTGGTCCTGAGCCACCCATGTGTCAACGCAAGGATGACTCAGAGTGTGAGAACCACTGCATCGCTAGAACCACACCAGCCTTCTCATGTGGTCCGGGAGACCCGGCATCACCAATACCACGAAGACCAAAATGACTCTCCCCACCCACAGCCAAACCAGAGACGTCCTGTGTGCTCTGCCCTGTCATCAGAGGGGACTGTCAGCAGCTGACATCCTGCGTGCTTCGGCTCTCAGTCTGACCATTGTGACTGTGCATGGTTTCTCGGACTGGCTGGTGACAGCACACTTAGTGTACCCGGAGGGAGCCCCAGAGAGAACAAGACGGGACCGCGTGGGGCAGGAGAGAGAGGTTCTGAGAGAGCAGGGGGAGAGACAGAGAGTAGGAGAGGAAAGAGACTGAGAGGAGAGGGAATGTTCTGGAGGGAAGAAGAGAGAATCCCAGGAAGCCAGAGGGCCGCACAGGGTGACCCTGACAGCACCTGTGCCTGGAGAAGGCTCCAGCACACAGGCCGACAGTGAGGTTGGTGGGGGATCGCGGCTCGGCCTCAGAGGAGAAGCTCAAACTGAAAAGACAGTGTTCTGTTGTCAGCACGAGACTCAGATCGAGGGTCTGTACTTTGAAGAGTCCCAGCTTCACCTACCAGAAAGATCCCCAAGATTGTTACCAGTTGAGACCTTCAGACCTTGAGAGACAAAGTGAGACACCCAGGTGCCTGCACAGAGGGACTTGAGTTAGCTCTGGTAAATGAAAAGATTAAATCAATGTAATTTAAACTTCTCCTCCCCAGAGGAAGCCAGCAGCACAGGCTGCCAAAAAAGCACCCGTGTCCATGCTGTCTCAGGCAGAGTTACCGTAAAAACAGAGGTGGGGGCTCGCAGGTTTTTTCTTTGCCCCATCTCTCCAGTTGGCTTTTAAAAACTTAGAATCGTGCAGGGTGTAAGGCTACCATTTGTTTCTAGCAGGTGAAAGTTTTTTGTGAACCTTTTGAATTATTGCCCAACAATCAGAAGACTTGACTTTTCTCAGTCCGCTTGGGCTCCTGGGGCCGTCCCCTGGGGCTTTGCTGTACACTTTGTTGGTCTGCACTGAAATGCCCTCATGTCCTATTTCTCTCCACAGATGTGTTGAGTTTCTGTTCATTTCTCCATCGTATAAAAGGTGTGTTTCCCTCAGCCTTGGTATTTGAGGGAGAAATCCCAAAACGCAGGATGGGGAAAGCGAGTGGGCGGAGAACTAGAAATGAGATGAGAAAAATAGCTCTTCCTGGCAAGAAAAAATCTTTACAGTAACGGGAGTGTTTAACAGACAAAATACCTTCAAAAAATGCAAATCTCTGTTTATCTTAGAGAATTCTAGAGGGAATAAATCCGTAGCATTAGCAATTATGACTTAGCTTGGAAGTTGTTGTTTTTTTTTTTTCTCTCGTCATACTTATAAACATCAGTATAGCTTAGAGCTTCATGATAAAATGTTTTTCTCCTGTTTCTTTTAAGAGGTATTTGTTTAACTTGCTTTTATTATCCTAGATGATATGATTTGGGAAGAAAGCCTCAATTCCTTATCCTTTAGGAAGGATTGAGCTGTTCAAAGAATTGAGCTACACAAGTAGTTTATGAAGTAAGAGGCATTAGAAAGAGTTGCTGATCAGATTGAGGGAGCCACTTCTGAACTGGGGCTACCCAGGCAGAGGGGATTGACGGCTTAGCGTTCATGCTGCAAACGTGTTGGAATAACATGGCAACAGAATCTCTCGCGTCTTCTCTCTTTACACACTGCCAACTCCCAGCCAGCGCCTTTGTGTCTTCTAAATTTTGGAGAAACAAGATGCCTTAATGCTTTATCCCATGTTGCTTGTTCAGGCCGACTCTGGTGAATCTTACGCTTTGAGTGATGGTTTTGAAAGGTCAGCTGGTGTTTATCATACGTATTATAGGTTGTATATATTCTATCATTCATTCATCTACTTAGGTACGCATTCATTCATTCATTCACTTAGAGTAAATATTTCCTGTGTCCGATGTGCTGGGCCTTGGCAGATTCGGATACTTTTAGCTGAGTATTAATTTCTAGCTCTCTTAAATATATTGCCTACATTGTTGTGTTGGAATAACGTCAGATCTAGTCTTGTCAAAACAACCTGTCTGTGGCGTGTCCTTGGCCGAGAGTGTTAATCTGTGATTGTCTTCTAAATGAGCTTGATGATAAATTTGATGCTGGCAGCTCACAAAGGATCCCTGGATGGGGGACGGTTCTGCTCCACATGGGTGTCGATTTGTTCACTCAGTAGATGTCCACTGAGCACCTACTGTGTGTTAAAGGACCTTTTCCTTTTGACTTGCTGGGTAATTGCAGAACCTTGTTGTAACCTGGCTGCTTTTCACTATATATCTTTTGCCGAGATCATCACACCCTCCATTCCATCACGGCCTCCATCTCTCCCCTTTTCCAACCCTTGCATTGATTGTATTTTATCTTCTCCGTCCCTCCTCACCCAGACCCCCTAACTAGCCATTTCAGGAGAGTACGCCCTACCATCTCGCCCTCGTCTCTTCTTTCGCCACTGATTTGGCCCCAGTAACTGCATCTTCCATCAAGTCTTGCTGAACTAATGAGCACTGGGGGTGGTGCTTCCCACAGCAGGCTGGGCACCGCTATGAAGTTCTGAGCAAGTCAGCCCTCAGGAGCTCATCCCTCTCCATGTCAGGAACTTTAGATTTAGATTCCTTTCACTCACCACCCTGACTGTCCTACAGCCTGACCACTGCCCTTGGGCCTCAGCCTTGGCCTCATTGGATCTCAGCACGTTTTGCTACAAAGATGGTGTTGTTGCTTAACTTCCCTCCTCTAAATTCGGAACAGTCAACTTTTTTTCCTCTTTGATTACCTCGTTAGTCTGCAAGAGGGAAGAAAGGACCCGCTTACTGAGCCGCTGCTGTGCTCCAGGCAGAGTGGGTCCCACATCGAGACTCCATGTCTTTCTATTGCCCATGCCCCCACACATCCGTCTGTTCACCAAGGAAGCTTTTGCCAAGTGACTCCTGAGTATCCAGTACTATTAGGCCGTGTGAGGCAATGGTGGGCACTCCTGGCCTAGAGGGAAGAGCCTTTCAGTCACTAGCATATTAAAGTGTGCCTGACCCTTGGCCACCATAAAAACAAAGCACATGTGGAGTACTTGGGATGGGATAACTCCTCTCTAGAGGGGGCATTTGAAGTGGGGTTCAAAGCATTCCTTGGAGTTTATTCATCAAAATAGGAGAAAGGGGAGAGAATGGCAGCTGTAGAGATCTGAAAGAGCAAGGTGTGTTTGGAGACAGCAACTAACTGGGAGTTTTGCTAGGTTGATAGAGAAGGATGGCTGGAAAGAAGTCTTGGGGAATTGTAGCCGGGGCCTGCTATACCAAGCAGCAGGATTAGGACTGTCCTCTGGGGACAGGGGGGCTTTGGCAGCTTTGCCAGCAGGAGTGACTGGGCGAGACTGACTTCTGTTTTGGGTGATGATGACGATAGTAGCCGAAGGTTCTTTGGCTACTGCAGCAGAAAGATGATGAGGGCTGGATGGTCATGGTTGTGATGAAAAGAAAGGGGATCAATTTGGTGGATACATGAGACTAAGGAGCTGCTGCTGCTGAACCAAATGTCAGAGGATTCAGGACAAGTGGCCGGTTTGAGGAAAGAATGTTGAGTGTGGTACATGTTGAGTGTTAGAGGGTGCCATGAATGTCGAGTGGAGAAATAACTAGTATAGGAGAAAAGTAGCTATTGGGCCCTAGTATGGGGGAAATCCATGAATAGCTGAGGGAAAGCAGGCAAGGCGGTTGGGGGGAACCTTCAGGACCACCATCACTGATTAGAGGGGTGGATAGTATTCTTTGAAAAAGACCAAGGGGGTACAGGATTCCAGAGTCAGACAAAGAGCCAGAGGATGCGCCCTGAGGGAAGCCACAGGATAAGTTTCCTAGCAGTTTTGGGGTCAGGTGCAGCAGAGAACCTGCAGCTGGTTGGCGTTAGCAGCATTGCTGGGCAGGCCCAGGTCCATCTGTACCCTGTCTCTGGCCTGCAGGCTGTAAATGCTGCCTCTAGGCTTTCCCCCAGCCCCCTGCCTGGATCTGGCTGAAGGACTTGATTCTAATTGTCTTCTCTCCTCACCTGGAGATTTGAGTCCATGGTGCAGAGAGTTGTAGGTAGGGGGTGGAAACGTGGAGATAGCCCCCTTTCAAGAAGCTTAGCTGAGTAGAGGAAAGAGGGTGTAGAGTGAGAACTAGAGAGGCAGGAGAGTAATCTGGAAACGCCTGTTTTAGGGTCCTGGTGCCCCGGGTGTGTTTACATGCAAGCTAAGACCGAGAGGGAGGCTGGGGTTGCAGGATTATGACCCACGCAGGGCGTAGGTTGAACAGTGAAGGCAGAAAGTGAGTAGCGTTTATTTTCAGAAGGAAAGGAGGAAAAGGCAGGAGGATGAAGGTCCCTAGTGCTGTGTGGGGAGCCCCCCTCGCCTTCTCCGTCTTACCATGCGCTGGCTCGCCAAACCACCTAGAACCATCTACCGCCTCTTCCTGCTCAGAACTCCCTTCCCACGTCTCTTCCGCTTTTTAGGACGCAACCGCCAACTGTGCCCGTAGCGTGTAGTGGACTGAGATGGGATAACTCTGCTCAGATTCTTGTCTGATAGCTTCGTATAAGTGTATGCAAACATCCTGACCTTCAGTAAATAAAAAGGAATTAATATGTACCTTACTAGGTAGAACTTAGTGCTCACTAAATGTCACTCCTCCTGTCTCTTTATACAGGTACTAACTGTGGTGTGTTCCAAGGATCTTTTCCCCTCTCCTCTCACTCTTACCAGCCCCTCAGCCCCTTTGACCTGTCATCTCTGTGCTGATAACTCCCTGCCAGCTTTTGTTTTCACTTCTGCTCTGGCCTGAAAACAGCCTCTTCCCTCACCTGGCTGTTCTCACAAGAGCATCGTTATTCTCCAAATCACTGGGGCCAGAAATCTGAGAAATATTACTGATGTCCCCTCAGTTTTATAATGAGATAATTACCAAGTATTCAGTTCTAACTGCACTATGTCACCTTCGTTTGTTCATTCATTCATTCATTCATTCATTTATTTGTCAAACTACCCAGAACCCACTTAGATAGATACAAGACACAAACCCTCCCTTACAGTTATACACTTAGAAAATCAGAACATAGTATAATGATTGTCCTGCAAAAGTTTAGTATAAAACTTTCCAAGACTCCATAGGAGAATGCCTACTCGCCTTTGTGGTGGAGGTCTCTGGTAAAAGTTTCTTAGTTGGACATGAACTGTGAGGTTCCCCAGGAATCAAGTCCACCCTGGTTCATGGCTGAGGCCTAGAGGCTGGAAACATGTGGTGCGGGGAGGCCAAAGGCAGTGAGTACTTGGCCTGCCTGGGAAGCAGCTGGTCGAGGGTGGCTACAGAAAGGAGAGAATGTGAGCGCTGGAGAGGTGAGAAAGCCATGTCGTGAAGCCTGTGCCACCGCAACACTGGGCAAAAGAAAGCAGACGAGAGCCACAAGAGGAGTTTTAAATTTTCTAGTAGCAGCATTTAAAAAGGTAGAGAGAATAAGGTATTGAATTACAGTATTATGTTATTTAATCCAATCTGTCCAAAATATTATCACTTCACTTTGTAATCAATATTAAAAATGCAAGAAAGACCCTTTTTACATTCTTTTATATTAAGTCTTTGAAAAATTATCTCAATTTAAACATTAAAATTTCATTGGGCATACTTGCGGTGTGTTTAGATTTTATAAAACCTTACAAGTTACAAAGTGAATTCACAAACCTAAGTTGTTTGACACATCCTTAAAAGTTTTGAGTATTAGTTTTTAAACATAAACTAATTTATATTAAAATTATGCATACCTTAAGAAGTCAGTTCTATAGTCACTCTGGCCACATTTCAAGTTCTCGATAGCCTCTTGTGGCCACTGGTTTTCGAGTTAGACAGAGCAGGCCCAGGGGGTATCTTCTTTCTGCCCTCTGGGCAGTAGAGAGCCAGTAAAGGGGGTCAAGCTGCGGGGTTGGGGCGTTGGGGGGGGGCACATAATCAGAAGTGCTGTGGTGTGGCCCAACTAGGAGATGCATTAATTCACATTCATAGTTACTAAGTGATGGCGCCCACTCCCAGCAAGGGTTTGGAGAAGCAGATATTATTTAAATAGGAGGTAGAATGGATGGGAATTGGTAATACAGGAAGTAAAAGAAAAGGAAGATCATTCCTGCTCGGGAATGCAATCCCTTTCCTACAATCCCAGGAATAGGAGCTGACTCAGAGTTGAAGTGGAGGAAGATGTAGATGATTCCAGTTGGGGGCAACATGTGTGATTCTTTTCAGTCATCAAAGTAGAAGTAGGCAGAAGATTGCCCAACAAGGGTTTGCCCCTCTGAAAAGGTATTTTGGTTGGTGAAAATGATTCAGGAGTCACCAGGATATAGGTATTGAGTTAAAGTCTTCCAGGGATAGTGCTTGAGAGGAGGGCTTGGCAAAGTACCGCCCTGTGGGCTAAGTCCAGCTGTCCCTATTTTGTCAATAAAATTTTATTGGAATATAGCCATGCCCATTTGTTTACATATTGTTTCTGGTTACCTTTGCTGTACAACAGTAGAGCTAAATGGCTGGGACAGAGACCATATGGCCCAGAAAGTCAAAAATATTTACTATCTGGCCCTTTACGGAAAAAGTTTGCCAACTCCTGCTTTAGCGTTTGGAAGCACTGAGGCTGGTACTTTTAGGCAAGATGAAACATTTAAGAGTGAGCAGAGGAAAAGGATGCTCATTAAAAAGAGTGAGAAGGAGCCAGCAGATACACAGGCAGAAGACCAGGAACGAGGGGAAAAACTGGAGGCAAAGAGGAGAGAGATTTTTCTTTTTCGAGACAAGACAATATGAACGACAGTGTCATGTATTGTCAAGGGTCAAACGAGGTAAGGATGGGAAGGTGTCCATTGAATTTGGCAACTGCAAGCTCATTAGCAATTCAGTTGGGATATTTTCAGCAGAGAGGTGGGGCAGAGGCCAGCTTACCCTGGGCGAAGGGGCCAGTGGGAGGAGAGGAAGTTGACCAGTGAGTACAGCCTTTCAGTCAGCCAGCAGTCCCAGGGAGAGACATCTGGAGTTGAGAAGATGATTTTACAATTGGTGTGAAGACTGGATGGGAGGCTCGGCGCCCGTGGCTCAATCGGCTAAGGCGCTAGCCACGTACACCTAAGGTGGCGGGTTCAAATCGCCAACCCGGGCCCTCCAAACAACAATGATGACTGCAACCAAAAAATGGCTGGGTGTTGTGGTGGGCACCTGTGGTCCCAGCTACTTGGGAGGCAGAGACAGGAGACTAGCTTGAGCCCAGGAGTTGGAGGTTGCTGTGAGCTGTGATGCCATGGCACTCTACCCAGGGGGGAAGCTTGAGGCTCTGTCTCAAAAAAAAAAAAAAAAAG
>CAUYQV010069372.1:0-13533 GCA_963574575.1 Galagoides demidoff
CTCTTCTCCAACTTATTTGCCAGTTTCTTCTCACCTCCCCAATCTCTGAAGGTTGGACTATTTCAAGCCTTGGTACTCTAAGCCCCCTTTGTCTTTACTTTTTCTTTTCTTTCTCTACTTACAGTTGTTCATTAGGGGACCTCATCCAGTCTCTTGGATTAAACACTATTGATATTCTGATGACTTGGAATTCCGTATTGTCAGCCTGGACCTCTCTGCTGATCTCCAAACCGGAAATTCAGCTGCATTCGCTCCCTTACACACTGTCTACAGTCATCTCACTTTTAAACAGAGTGTCCGTGATGGATCTCCTGACTAGGCCTCAAATCTCTCCTCTCACAGGTCTTCCCTGCAGGGGAATAGAGCTCCATGTTTCTAGTTGCCCAGGCCTAGAACACATTCCTGATCCTTCTCATTCTTTCATACCCCATGTCCAGTGCATCAACATCTCTCAGTGGCTGTGTTTTCAAGTTAGATGCAGAATGTGACTACTTCCCACCACTTCCACCTTTGTTAAATCGGTATATCCCTTACCTGGATTATTCTGATAGCACTCTAACTGGTGTCCCTGCTACAGTCAGAGTAATTTAAAAAAAAAAAAAAAAGAGTCCTTCTACATGACCTGCCTCCACCATCTCCAGCTTTTCTGACTCCATTTCCTACTCTCCTTTTTGTTCACTGTGCTGAAGCCACATGGGCGTCCTTATAGTTCCTTGAACATTGTAAGTATTCTCTGGCTTTAAAGCCTTTGCACTTGCTGGTGTTTCTGGCTGGAGAGCCGTTTCCTCTGATAGCCAAGGCTCTTTCTGTCACTTCCTTCAGGTCTCTGCTTAGATGTCATTCAGTCAATGACACCTTCCTGGTCGCTCAGTATAAAACAGTGACCTCCTTGCCAACCTCTGGCACTCATTATTCACCTCTGTTTGCTTTCTTTTCCCTCTTTTCCTGAAGCAGGATATCATTTCATACCTGTTCAAATGGCTATTATCAAGAAGTTGAAAGATAAGCATTGATGAGGATGTGGAGAAAAGGGAACCCTTGTATGTTGTTGGTAAGAATGTAAATTAGTATAGGCATTTTGGAAGACAGTATGGAGGGTTCTCAAAAAACTAAAAACAGAATCACCATATGATCTATTAATCCACTTCTGAACATATATCCAAGGGAATTCAAATCAGCATGTCAAAGCAATGCTCGGAGACTCTCACGTTCATTGCAGCTTATTCACAACAGCCAAGACATGGCCCATCGCTAGATGAGTGGGGGAAGAAAACATGTTACATATGCACCAGGGAATCTAGTCAGCCTTAAAAAAGAAGAAAATTCTGTCATTTGCAATAGCATGGATGAACTTGTAAGAGATTATGCTAAGTGGAAGAAGCCAGGGGCAGCATTTGTATGTGAAATCTAAAAAAAAGTTGAATTCATGGAAATTCATGGAAGAAGGCACCCTGGTGGTTCCCAGGTGTGGTGGGGGCAGGTAGATAGGGAAGGGGAATGTTGGGTCAAGGGTACAAAGTTTTGGTTAGACCAAAGAATGAAGTTCCATTGATCTTTTGCACAGCATGGTGAAGACAGTTAATAATAATGTGTTGTGTATTTTCAAAGTGTTAAAAGAGTGGATTTTAAATGTTCTCATCACAAAGAAATGATAAGTATGTGAGGTGATGACATGTTAATTAGCCTGATTTGATCATTGCAAAATGTCTACATGTATCATCAAAACATCTCATGGTACCCCATAAATATATATGTAAGTATTTGTTAGTTTAAAAAGGAGAAAGGTAAGCTTTCAAGAAAACGTGCTTACTTTTTTTTTTTTTTTGAGACAGAGTCTCACTATGTTATCCTCAGTAGAGAGCTGTGGTGTCACAGCTCACAGCAACCTCAAACTCTTGGGCTTATCAGATTCTCTTGCCTCAGCCTCCCAAGTAGCTGGGACTACAGGTGCCTATCACAATTCCTGGCTATTTTTTGGTTGTAGTTGCTTGTTGTTTAGCTGGCCCAGGCTGGGTTTGAACCTGCCAGCCTCCTTTTTTGTGGCTGATGCCATAACCACTGTGCTATGGGCGCTGAGCCAAAAACATGCTTACTTTTCATGCTTTCATTAGTTTTCTACTCTTGTATAACATATTATTGCAAACTTAGCAGCTTTAGACAACATTCATTAGCTCAAAGTTCTATAGGGTGAAAAGATGGCATGGCATGATGGGGTTCTTGTCTGAAATCCAGGTGTCTGCTGGGATGAATTTTCGTCTGGAGGCTCTGGGGAAGCAAATTCCATTTTTGCTTTTAGCAGAATTCCATATGCAATTGTAGGACTGGGATTCTTGTTTTCTAACTGGGTATTGACTTGGGGCTGGTCTCAGCTCCTAGAATAGATGATATTCCTTGTCACGTGACTCCCTCTGCTTTCAGGCCAGCAATGGCACACAGAATCCTTCTTATACTTCCAATCTGGCCTCCTTGTCTCTGATGTCTAGACTCAGATTCAAAGGGCTTTCATGTCATTCAAGCCTACCAGGATAATCTCCCTATTTAAGGTGAACTAATTACATATGCAAAGTCATTTCATAGCCCTACCTAGATTACTATTTGGTTGAATAACTGGTAGGCTTGTCAATACCAGGAATGGAGAATTTGGGGGGCCACCTTAATGTTCTGCCTACTACAAGGCTCATATTATTATTTCATATAATGTCTAATCAGAGGTACTTTTATTTTGTTCCAAAGGTGGGAAATATCACTTAGCAAGACTACATCAAAGACCACATATAAGTAGAAAGAACTCCATAACTAATTTTAAGCTTTATATAAAGAATAAGGTACAAGCTATCAAAGTAATCTATAATTAAAAACAATCATGGGATTATAAACATTTTCCCTTGATAAATCTAAAACATTAAAAAATAATTTTTTGTTTCATCCTATGATCAGTTGATAAGGGGAGAAAGTGATGAAATAAAAAAGGGAAAAAAGAAAAGAAGGAAGCTAGCACAGGGGCCAGAGGCCAGAGGAAAAACAAGAGAGCAGAGAGTAAAAAAATACTTACTGCTCTTATAAATTGACTATAGCTGTGTGCACAGTTACAGTCTATATAAAAACAAAAACAAAAAAAAAAAGGAAGAGACAGAATACATAAAAGAGATTATGGAAGGCTAAACTCAGGCCCAGTAAATCTAGGCCTGACTAAATTTGGAGATGGTGGACTCAAGAGTCCAGATCCTACCTCTCAATCTGATGTGGAATATCATCCAAGCTATCCTTGGTACAGCTGATTAAAATCTCCCTCACCCCTGTCCAGCATGGTAACTTCCCCAACATCCTCAGCAGTGCCTCTGTCTGGCTCCTAACCTGCCCAAACTCTCTTGATCTGCAAAAACTTAATTCAAAAGCTTCTGCCTCTAACATTTGTTGAGTGCCTGCTATCCAAGGCCTGACGGAATGGTACCCAGGTTCAGAACAGTGCCTCACGCACAGTGGACACTCGAGAAAGAACTGTGACTGGCTGCAGAAATTTGCCTCCCATGAAGACTGATAGTTCAGTGAATCTCGCACATACTTGAAATTTTATTGTTGTTAAAAGTTCTTTGTGCTCACCAGGGAAACTTTCTCACAAATATTTGCACAACTGTTCTTTGTGGATTTTGACAACAGGGTAGTGGAGGACCGACAGACACGCACTTTTAGAAACACTATCACAGACCAGATAAAATGAAGACCATTGAGGTTTCCCACCTTATGTATAAATAATGCAACTCTAAATACCTCTACTCCATAATCACATAGCATTTTGCTATTAGCGTCCTTTTCTTATAATAATAAAAAAAAAGGTTTATCTGGAAACCAGCTAACGAATACACATTTCTTTCAGGGAAAAATTGGAAAAAACATAAAAACAAAATTTCCTTCAGACATCTGCCTTTAACAAGATTTGTTTAACGTTTTATTAAATTTAGTTTTTAAAAGATTTTAAAAGCAACTTCCTAGAAGAGGTAATTTTTTCAAATCACAGCTTCCATGAAGTCAGATAAACTCAGTATTGTTTATATTAAAGAGTTACAAATTCAAATAAAAGTAATTCAAACTTTGCTTTTTCTCTTCTGCAAAAAAACATCAGTTCTGACTGTGTAGTTTTCTATCACTTAAAAAAAAAAAACAAAATGAAAAATCCATACTATGGCATTCAAGATCATCCAAAGCATACATTCTCAGAAAAACATGTCCTTGAATGTTCACAGTAGTTTTATTCATACTTGCCCCCAAATGAAAAAGACCTAAATATCTATACATTGGTGACTGGATAAATAAATCGAGATAACAAACATGCTGGAATACCAACCACCTGGCCATACTGATATTACAGATATACAGCATGCATGAATCACAGAAATATTATACTGAATGGAAAAATAGGGATACATAAGAGTCTGTTATAAGGAATTTTAGAAAAGGCAAAACTAGAGTGACAATGTGGATCAGTGGCTGTCTGGGACAAGTGGTAAAGGGACTGATTACAGAGGGGCAGATGCGATGGTTATGAGGTGATGGGAATGTTCTAGAACATCACTATGGCAGTGTTATACAGCTGTATTCATTTGTCAAACTCACTGAATTGTACATTTACATTTTGTTGTGTATGAATTATATCTCAGTTTTAAAAAGCAGGAGGAAATCTCTTGAAGCAGCACTGTGAGCAATTCCATTAAGAAAAATTAACTCCATTAAAAAAAGGAGCCGCAAGAGCAAGCAATCCCATTAAAAAAGGACTATAATCTTTCTATCATCTTCATGTTCTGTCAGTCTTACTATGGTCTATCCACTGAGCTGTTTCCTGGAACATACTATACACTTCTTCTATGCTTTTTGAAATGCTGTTCCTTCTACCTGGAATGCTTGTCCCTATGGAATAGTCATTCAATAACCACATTTGAATGATTTCAAAGACAATAGTCATGTACCAGAGTTTCCTTGTCCGGCTGTCAGCAGATCTCTGATTTACAAATTTCTTCAGTTGAGGAGTCTATCCAGAACTTTTTCTTTTGATGTAAAATTTGCCTGATGAAATGCACAAATTTTAAGTGTGCACTCACTTAATTTTCACAGATGCCCATACCTAACTCAAACCCCTATCAAGATATAGAACATTACCATCACACCAGAAAGATCCCTTTCTAAAGACTCCTATTTCCATCTCTTCTGAGGTAGCCACTGTTCTGATTTATAAAAATATATTATAGTTTTTACTTTTAGAATTTCCATATGGTTTGTAAAAATTATTTCCATTTCCTTGATTAGACAGCCTATCATTCTATTCATTATGAGCATGTTTTCCTTTACCTCATTGCACATAGTTATAATAAGCACTTTAAAGTTCTTATTCCAACATCTGGGTCTTTTGGGGGTTGTCCTTTGTTGACTGTCTTTCTTTTGGGAATGAATTACATGTTCCTGTTTCTTTGCATATTGAATAGTTTTGGATCGTATTCCAGGAATTATAACCATTATAGTGTAGAAACTCCACATACTGTTACATTAGTCTTTTTGTTTTAGCATGAAATTTAGTTGGCTGGACCCAAGCTACAAGCTCTATTTTTTAGGCAGCAGCTTAAGTCTTAGTTCAGTTCTTTTTTCCATACCTTGGTTTGACTGTCTGAAATGTGTTCTGTACTTATACAGTTTGGGGTCAGCCAGAGACTTGAACAGAATTTATAGACAGAATTTGGGGAGGAGTCTCTGTTTCTGGCTCTCTTCTTTCTAGGATTCCCCCCCTCACTTTCCAGAAGGAATGATTACCTCAAACTCCATCTTCTAGTTCCACAGTCCAGAAAGACTGCAAGTTATCACAGTTTAACTGCCCCTTGGGTCCTGCTAGGGTTTGGAGTAGGGTGGGGTAAGCGAAGTGTGAGTGTGCAAAATTTAAGAAGGCACTCACCCTTAAGCTATGCAAGTGCTGGGTCAAGACCTGAGACTGAGTGGCTGGAGGCTGTCAGACAATAACTTCAAGGTCTCAGTTCTTTCTATCTTTCTACTGTAGTATTCTTGGAGTGGGTGGTGCATCCTTACTTGCCCCCTTTTCATCTTCTGGCTGCAAGAACACCCCCAAAGGTATAGGCAACACATCCACATTAAAGGCAGGAAGAAAGGTGGAAAGGAAAATGAGGAGGTCTCAGCCCCATCTGTCCTTATCCGTTAATTAAAACTTTCCTCAGAAGTTTCTAAGCAGACTTCCCTTTGTCCCTCACTGGTCAGAACTGGGGTATATGGCCAATCCCAGAGGGAGGCCATTCCCAAGAAAGCAACTGCCTGAGTTTATCGCTTCAGCATAAAAGAATGGGTAGGGCAAAACACCAAATCTGTTTTAGATGACAAGAAAACAGACAAGTGAGTAGATTAAGGTATTAAGGTTATTGGGTTTGTCCAAATGAGTATGCCTAAGACTTCGGGGATCCTAGGGTATCAGTGCAAATGTGTATGTAGCTAATAATTTGTGAAGAGATATTATCTCAAGATTGTGGCTGCTTGTAATGACATAAATAATGAGACATGCTTTTTAATCTTGCATCTCATATCTCTGTGCTTTTAAATTATTACAGTTTTCCTTTATCTCCCATTGACCCCGACCTTTTAGTTTCAGCATTGCCATTCAAGATTTCTCAGAACCCAATCTGAAACATTTCATTCTCCGTAAGAGATTTCCTGACTTTAAAATACCTTCTGTAATTCTTTTTCTGAGCTATTAGTACTTTGTATCACTCACAAAATACTTAATATGTTAAACTTTGCATTATGAGAATTTGTACAAGTATTTATGACCCTCTTCCCATAAACTGTTAATGCCTTGAGGAATTCTATTTTCACTCAGTATATCTACGTGTCTTTTGTGATTTCTCCAGGCTCTGTTTATAATGATGGGAACTCAGAACTTCACATTTTTGCATATGTGTAATTGTCCAAGATTCTTGCTCATAATTGAACCAAAATTTGTCTTCCTATTGTTTCTGTCTGATGACCTGAGACTTAACTTCTGATGCTAGATACAATAAAATTATGTCTGGAAGCAGCATACATGTCTCTGGCAGCAAGGTGCCTCCTAAGCAACACACTAGTTAACGGAATGGCATGTAACTATTCACAAGCAGTCCCCAAGTTACAAACATCTGACTTATATAAAACTGGCGCTTACTGATAGAGGCTATTAGACTAAGTCCCTGAGTTACAAACATCTGACTGACATATGACTCGCACTAACAAACAGAGGCTGTTACAGGTAATAGGTAAATGTGTCTGTTCCAACTTATATACAAATTCTACTTAACAAACTTAACAGAACCTATCTCATGTGTAACCTGGGGACTGCCTGTATAGGTAAAGACCATGAACACTGCATTTGGTTATCAGACATTCATGTGAGCATGCAAAGTTCTATATTTGAAATCCAATAATCAAATCTACATTAAGATTCTAACTTACGGCTCGGCGCCTGTGGCTCAATCGGCTAAGGCGCCAGCCACGTACACCTAAGGTGGCGGGTTCGAATCCCCAGCCAGGGCCCGCCAAACAACAATGATGGCTGCAACCAAATAATGGCCGGGCATTGTGGCGGGCGCCTGTGGTCCCAGCTACTTGGGAGGCAGAGGCAGGAGACTCGCTTGAGCCCAGGAGTTGGAGGTTTCCATGAGCTGTGATGTCATGGCACTCTACCCCAGGGGGATAGCTTGAGGCTCCATCTCAAAAAAAAAAAAAAGATTCTAACTTACAAACCCATGGAATCTTAAACTTCATTTCTTTTTTTCTTCTATTTTTTTTTTTTGAGATAGGATCTCACTTTGTCACCCCGGGCAGAGTGCTGTGGTGTCACAGTTCATAGCAACCTCAAACTCTTGGGATCAAGTGATGGATCCTCTTGCCTCAGCCTCCTGAGTAGCTGGGACTATAGGTGCCCACTACAATGCCCAGCTATTGTTTTTAGAAATGGGGTCTCACCTTGCTCAGGTTGGTCTTGAACACCTCAGCTCAAGGAATCCATCCTCGGCCTCCCAGAGTACTAGCATGACAAGTATGAGCCACTGAGCCTAACCTCCCATTCTATTATTCCCTACTTTATTGCCCACCCATTTTGTAGTGGTTGCTACAGGATCAGTTGCCATCCCACACTGCTCATGGACAATATCACTATTAAATACAGAATTTTAATTTGGAAATATTATTCATGATTATTCATAAAAAATCAAATGCTTGTAGCTAAATTAATATGACAACAAGAACTGATATTTAAAAGGTAGCAGTATTAAAAATTACTCTTTCTGGGCGGTGCCTGTGGCTCAAAGGAGCAGGGTGCCAGCCCCATATGCCAAAGGTGGTGGGTTCAAACCCAGCTCTAGCCAAAAACTGCAAAAAAAAAAAAAAAGTAAAAATTACTCTTTCTCATGTCTTCCAAGCATCATGTGTAAGGTGTGAAATTAATTATAGAAAGGATTTTGAGAATAAGAGGAGGAATCCCTTTAATTTGTAGGATTTCTTATTTGAGAAGTATGCTTTAGTAACCTTAACTGTAATTATATGTTAATAATGAAAGTGAGACTATAATGTTAATTTTATTTGAGGAGTAATCAAAAAATACAGTATTTTAAAAGTTTTTAGGATGATTAAAGCAAACAAATGCAAATGCTATGCATAGAAACCCAGTATCTCTATGCCTAGAAAATTCAAAATATCCAAGACTCATTTTCCTTGTCTGAAGTATTTAAATATTATAACTACAAAAGAAAGAAACTAATACTGTAAGATTCCATTTATTCAATGATTATTAATACATTTTGGTAAAGAACACAGACTGAGTTAAAATTTATATTGGATAGAGCAGAGGATTAACCATCAAAGTACCATACACTCATGAATGTATTTTTATTTTATATATTTATGTATTTTATTTTAATATGAATATACATAAATGTATATTCATTTGTCAATCTTCATTAGGCCGAAATGTTTTTTTGTTGATTGGATCTCTGATTAGAGTTCTGTTTTGTTTTTCTTATTCTAGGGTTTTTGTATTTTTCAGAAACCACACTAAAAATACATCCTTCATCATTTCAAGTCGTGGTTTCTTTAAAGTGGATTGAGAATTAAGAGCAGTTACGAAATAATTCAAAACCAGAAAACCCTTCTAGACTTTTATAATTTCTCCCCAGTCTTGCACAGATGACTCCATCGTATCTAGTCAACAGCATTATTACCTCCCCATTATCAGATCTCTCTAATGCATTCAATTTAATTTTTATGAAAACAATTTGTCTTTCTACATTCATATTTCATCAATTTAGAAATTATAGAACTAATTATAATGATAAAGCATAACTGGCATTGCAATTTTTTAAAAAAAAACATATATTTTAACTGGTAGCCACTGAAGTTCATGATAGCTCTGGGGGGAGCCTCTTAGACAGAAGCAGACATCACCTATGGGCATCTCAGGAGGCTTTCCAGAGAGAATGGACAAGTTGCTTATCTGCCAAATGGGTTAAAAATAGAGATTAGTTAAGACACCTTCCACTTTTTGGAGAAAAAGTTTCTAAAAAATACGATATGAAAGATTATGGAGTCTTTCTTATTTACTTAGAAAATTAATTAAAAAAACTACTGTCAGGACAATTACTCAACTACTGAAAAGCATAGACTTTAAAACTATTCAGTCTGCCAAATTTTCCTTCTATTTCTGACCACTCCTTCATACTCTAGTTTATTCTTTCTCTGTAGACATCTAAATGTGACTAGAGTTGTCTTCAATCTTCTTTTCCTTACTTACGTGTTCATCCTAGGTGAACTCACCACTTTCCTATCTCTAAAAATCATGTATTTGCTGAGGACTTTTAACTTTATTTCTCCAGCCCAGCCCTTTCTTCTGCCTCCAGACTGGTATGAGCAACTCCCCACTAACATCTGCTCTTACATGTTCCACAGACACCTTATACTTAACTTTTCTAAAATGAAACTGTAACTTATTTCTTCAAAGCCAGTCCTCTCTGCAATCTTCCCACCTCATGGAGTGGATCTATTCTGACCTCCTCCCATTTCTTTGAGTAGACAGCCCTTTCCTGCTGTCTGGAAGGCACTCTCTCCTTCACTCAATAGGTGGCTGGCACCGACTCATCTTCCAAGTCCCAATCTCACTATAGCCATGTACTTTCTCAGTCTGCAATTACATATTTCATGGTTTTTTTGTTGTTGTTTATTGATTGTTTTTCCCAAACCAGAAGCTCAATGAGGATAAGAATCCATCCCCACATACCATGAACCTAGCAAAATCCCTTGCACATAGTAGGCCCTCAAAAATGTTTATTGAATAAATAAATAGCACTTTATTCTCATTTTAAGAACATTCACCACAATTTGTAATTATATAATTATACTTTTAAAAATGTCCAATTATCCTCTACAACGTGTATGTTCCTGGAAGAGTAAGTCTAACTTATTCTCCACTCAGGACTAGGTGTTTGACACACAGGTGCTCAATCAGTGCTGAAGGAAAAAAGGGAGGGAAGGAAGGAGCAGAAGCGACGGTGTGACTCAAGTAGAGAGCAGATCGTAAAGGAGAAGAGGGAGCAATACAATATTTGCTCTGTATTTCCAAATGGAAACATGTTCCATAGCAATGTTTTGAGTGCATTTATCAAGTCTTTGGGACATGGCAATACCTCCTTTGAATATATTTTAATATATTTATATGTTTTACATATGTATTTTATATATATTTTTATGTATGTGTCATTCTGACCCTATGCCAACACTTCAAATGCAAGATAAAAACATTCAACCAGTCATTTTGTTTTCCCCACATAACGTACATGTCTGTACCTTTAGAAACAACTAGATCATTCAGTATTTCACTTGAAAGTCAGATATTCGAAGTCATTTTAGTTACAGCCGAAACTATCACTTTCTGTTTTTAGTATTAGTATAACAATTCGGATAGACCCCTGTTTCTTTAAAATAGATGATGCTGAAATGAATGCTGTGCTGTTTTGTCAAAGTCAGAGAGATGAGAAGCCTTTAGCGTTTAGTGATTCATGTTTAGTGAAATGACTCTGAACTGATCCAGTTTCTTAACAGTATTGTTCTATCGACAGCATCATGATTGGTAAGGACTTTTGGTCATCATCAATATCTCAATGGGCTACAGGGAAAATTTCACTAGTCTTTTTATATTAAGGGCTGAGCCAAATGGAAAACCTGAAATCTGTCATATCATCTGACATATCAGAGACTCGGACAGTTGTTTGCTTTCTAGAGTGTGAATGCCCACTTTAAAAAGTGAGATTATATATTAACAGCAGATTGTAACAGTATGAAAGGTTCGTTGAAGAGACAATAGATCAAAAATATCTGTTTACTGGCTTGGTGCCTGTAGCTCAGTGGGTAGGGCACCGGCCACATATACTGGGGCTGGTGCGTTTGAACACGGCCTGGGCCTGCCAAACCATAATAACAACAACAAAATAACAGCTGGGTGTTGTGGCGGGCAATTGTAGTCCCAGCTACTTGGGAAGCTGAAGCAAGAGAATCGCTTAAGCCCAGGAGTTTGAGGTTGCTGTGAGCTGTGACACAGCACTCTACCCAGGGAGACATAGTAAGGCTCTGTTTCCAAAAAAAAAAAAACAAAAACCATATATATATATATATATTTGTTTACTAGACTATCAAATTAAAGAGTCAGAGTTTCTGCCTACTAAGAATTCCAAGATTACAATCAGAAACAGAAATAAATTTATGTACACACAAAAGCACATTATATTAAAAAAAACTTAAGAGCGAATCTTTAAATATTTACCTCCTAAGAAATTTCCTTCCAGAAAGATTCTTAATTATATTCAGCTTATTAACTCATCTGTAATAGAATCGCACCATGTATTCATTTTTCATTAATAAGAGGTTTGATTAAAAACTTTACACAGATAAAGTGCTGACTCCTATTTTATTATTTGTGGTAGGTGTGCAGAGAGGGAATACATTGGTTTTCTACAGGAAATACCATAGAGATTTGAAATCTAGGTCACATAACAGAATTGCTACAAGAGAAGAGGAAAAAGGCCTACGGTTTTTTTCTGTCTTTCACTAAGAAAATCATATTTAAACAAAACACAAAAATTATCTGTTTTGTAATTACATTTGGTTAATGCCCATGAAATTAGTTACAATCATAGTTATCCTTTGCTGGCTTCTTCACAGCCTTAACATGTTACCAATAATATACACAAGGAAGTTTACATTCAGCGTGTATTAAGGGTAACCACTAGATAGAAAGCCAGATAATAAAATTTGTGCTTCTGTGAAATCTTTAATCTGGAGATCTCAAAACTATTTTAAATACCAATTAAATTTCTGGAGCGTCATTATGCCTTGGAATTCAGATGGGGAAACCTGGTATGTCACATGGCTAGTCAGTAACTAAACAGGAAGAGAGCGCCTGAGATAGTCCCATAGATTCGCTTCTTGGCTTCATGGTTTTCTGAATGTGATATTATGGTAATCACATATCTGTGGCTATGATTTAGTCACTAATGATTTTTGGAAATAGCACAAACACTAGCAATGTATTTCAGCAATATGATATTTGTTCTATATTCCCAAATGTCAACATGCTCCAAAGCAACGTTTTGAGTGCATTTATCAGGTCTTTGGGATATGGCAATACCTCCTTGAACATTAAAAAAATGTAAGTTTTTATGTATATGTTTCATTAAGCTTTTTAGTTCTTGAGACATAAATAGCATAGAGATTTCTAAACAATCAAATAAGGCATATTCTTTGGAATTTGTCTTCACACCTATAACGGGTACCAAGACCTAAAACCATATTAAAACCTTTGTCAACTATGTGGAAAAGAATTGAAGGAACAATCTTATTCTGTTTCTGTAATTTCCCACTATGGTTAAACCTAGCACATAAATTATGTCTGATTAGTCAAATTTATTCAGCTTTGAATCCTGAATTGTAATTTTAAAAAAATCATTTCTAGATGCTGGAGGATGATCTCTTTATATCATAACAAATGTTCCTATTATTCAGGAATGCTTTCCTTTGCGATTGCCTTAAACTTTTAAGTTTCAGATTCACTACTGGGAGAACTCTGCTGAGGAATTATTTTAAACTGTGACTGGGGTAGAGATTAAAATATATTGGCAAACAGCATATAACACAATAACTGTTATTGCATTTCATTAAAGAGAAAACAAACAATTGTTTCTTCTGAAGAACAAAAGAGATGGTGTATTTTAAACTCTGAAAGCACGTGAACACATAGTCAGTCACTCTTTTTTTGGGTAACAGGGTCTTGCTCTGCCATCCCAGCTAAAGTGCAGTGGCATCATCATAGTTCACTGCAACCTCCAACTCCTGGGCTCAAGTGAACCTCTTGCTTCAGTCTCCAGAGTAACTGGGAATACAAGGCATGTGTCATCACGCCCAGCAAATTTTTCTATTTTTTTGTAGAGAAGAGACCTTGCTGTTGCTCAAGCTGGTCTCAAACTCCTG
>CAUYQV010069373.1:0-18160 GCA_963574575.1 Galagoides demidoff
CTGTGGTCCCAGCTACTTGGGAGGCGGAGGCAGGAGACTCGCTTGAGCCCA
Organism: Galagoides demidoff; assembly: GCA_963574575.1. Classification (NCBI taxonomy): domain Eukaryota; kingdom Metazoa; phylum Chordata; class Mammalia; order Primates; family Galagidae; genus Galagoides; species Galagoides demidoff. The sequence continues at coordinate 52 of CAUYQV010069373.1, forward strand.
GGAGTTGGAGGTTGCTGTGAGCTGTGATGCCATGGCACTCTACCTAGGGGGATAGCTTGAGGCTCCGTCTCAAAAAAAAAAAAAAAAAAAAAGAGAGAGAACCCACCAGGAGCTGTGGGAGTGATCCCTCCCTCCTCTACTACTCTCCCCTTCACAGTACAAGTCTGCCCAGGCCACCGCTCCTGGGGCCACCTAATTAAATCATTTTCAGTAGGCGCTTGCTAAGTAGCCACTGCGTGGCAGGCACTGCCTATAAGAGCTGGGGTTTTCAGTGAACTCAGTCTCTGCCCCCATGGGGTTTATAGCCAAGTGACGAGAGAGCAGATACTAAATTAATCAAATTCAAAAGGTAGCGGGTGGCCAGGGATAGTGGCTCAGATCTGTAATCCCAGCACTTGTGGAGGCTGAGGATACTGAACTGTTTGAGCTCAGGAGTTCGAGACCAGCCTGAGTAATAGGAAGACTCCATCTCTACTAAAAACAGAAAAACTGAGACAAGAGGGTTACTTGAGCGTTAAGAGCTTGAGGTTGCTGTGAGCTATGCCATGGCACTCTACTCAGGGTGACAGAGTGAGACTCCGTTCTCAAAAAAAAAAAAGGCATCACAAAGGGTAATACGGTAGCATACACCAGGATCCCGTTCCTGCAGGGGAGACAAGGCTTCTGGCCATGGAGGGCACAAAGGCATTAAAGAACTGAAACAGCAGTCTGCTTTTCCTTGAGGCAGGAAAATGCTCTCCTTCCCCTGGCCTGCCCAGAAAGAGACAGACACAGTCCCCAGCCTGTCCCCGCCCCTCTCACGTCACTGCTTAGACTCTGACTATAGCACTTGTCTCCCGAGCAGGCTGGAGGCCACCTGACAAGCAGCAGCCAGGTCTGCTGGTGTGCAGAAGGTATGTCCATCTTTTCAGACAACGTTCACAAGAATGCTCATCTTTATTTTCACTAGTTAATGTACAAAACCACCAATACCACCAGCCACAGAGAGCTCTGAGCAGTGGCGGAACTGAGCAGTTCCAACCGGATACATCCAGCCCATAAGCTTAAAACACTTTCTGGCCCTAGAGAGAAAGTTTATCCCCACCATTGCTACTCCAGCCCCCAGCCCATCAAAGCCAGGAAGCAGGGTACAGTCAGCTGTCACCAATCACCTCAGCTCACACTTAACTCTCATTACTCCTCTAAGGAATCTCTCACTTAAAAACTCACCATCTCTTCCCCATCCAGCAATCTTTAGGTCTTTATCTTACTTAACCTTTTATGAACGACAGAGGCTAACAACTTCTCCCTACTTCTTAAGCCCTGGTCCCATGGCTTCCGAGACTCGACTGTCCCAGGGCTCTCCTCCCGTCTGCAGGCACTCCACTGAGCTCCTCTGCCAGAGTTGCCCAAGGCTCACTTCTCAGCCCTCCTCCCTTTACACTTCCCTACACAGAGGCCAACAGCTCTCCACTCCATCTCTGGTCTGAATTCTAAATCCACACTTCCTACTGTCTATTCAACAACTTCACTTCAGAACCTCCAAGGTAGCTCCAATCCAGCACGTCCAACACAAACCTGTACTCTCCTTGAGTCCCGTCTTCCACAGCTGCCTACTCAGCAAACCCACCTCTCTCCAGCAGCTACTGATCCAGATGCCAGGCGCTGCTCGCTCTGCCCTCCCATAGCCAATTTACAGCGACCTGCAACTCTCAAATCTGTCCATTCTCTCCGCCAGGTGCGATTCCCCCCCACACAGGCGGGTGAGAACCCTCCCCAGCACCTGACCGGTGCTGCTTTCTCCACCTGGAGTACTTCCCCCACCTGGTGCTGGGGTCATTGATCCCTGCTCAAACACCACTTCCTCTGGAGGCCCTGCCCAACTCTTCAGACTATTCCTAAACTCCACATTTCTGGCACTTCAAGAAAGGATCAGTTTGTTACTTAATCCGAATGAGTTTTGGTTCCCCAAACAAATCTTTAGCCAGATGAGGGAAGCACACTGATTTGGGAATCCCTTTATTCCCCTGCACCTAACAGGGTCCCTGACACGTGGAAGCAAATACACAGGGTGAATGAGGGAGGATGACGCTGCTTTCAGGGCCCGCTCCCCAGAGTAAATCCCTACAGACCACGTGAGGTCCCAGTGGGAGACCAATTCTAAATGTCCCTCCTGTGACAGTGTCTAGGTGACTGACACCAGGTTATTTCAGGTCACGTTAGGATACTACATTCAGTGGGGCTTTGTAAATTTAAAACACAAATAAGCTGGCTCAGCGCCTGTGGCTCAATCGGCTAAGGCGCCAGCCACATACACCTAAAGTGGAGGGTTCGAATCCCCAGCCTGGGCCCTCCAAACAAACAATGACGGCTGCAACCAAAAAATGGCCGGGCGTTGTGGCGGGTTCCTGTGGTCCCAGCTACTTGGGAGGCAGAGGCAGGAGACTCGCTTGAGCCCAGGAGTTGGAGGTTGCTATGAGCTGTGATGCCATGGCACTCTACCCAGGGGGATAGCTTGAGGCTCCGTCTCAAAAAAAAACAAACACAAATAAGCTGTCTGTTCTTTAGAAATGGCTTATTTGGAGCTGTCCAAGATCTTGTTGCATGTTATCCTCACCAGCAAAGCCTACTTTCAGGAAATGAAAACAATTATATCACAAATTAATCCAAAACCATTGGGATTAAGATTAAGATTAAGATAAATGCTGATGCTACTGCAAAATGTCCCCACAGTTTGAAACATAACTTTTACCTGACAACAGTCCAACTGGGGAAAGGGGGACACCTTTACCTTTATTAAGAGTACAAAAGAGGGGCAGCGCCTGTGGCTCAAGGAGTAGTGCACCGGCCTCATATGCCAGAGGTGGTGGGTTCAAACCTGGCCCCAGCCAAAAACCACAACAACAACAACAAAAACAAAAAAGAATACAGAAGAGGTCTTCAAGGATTCCTCCAAGTCTAATTCCAGGCTTCCGTTTGCCAATATGCTGGGCTGCACTGACTGGAAGGCAAAAGAAGCTAAGAGAAGAAAATGAAGGAACAGAAAACCTACTGTTAGGGGCGGGTGATACGGATTACTCACCAAGCAATTTCCACTGCTGGGTCTTCTCTTTGAATTCAACAAATGGAGAGAAACTGGAAGGAACAGCTGCAAGAAATGGAGCACAAAACCAACCACCCAAGTCAGAAGGAGTGCTGAACTTGGAACAAATACCCGGCATCCCTGAGCTCTCAGACAGCCTCCAAGCGTTCCATGGTGTGTCAGGAAGCTGGGACCTCCGAGGCAGAAAGGCATCAAGGATCAGACGAGCAAAGCTACAGTTTACTATTAGAATTAACTAGACAAAGAGAAGAGAAAACACTAACCCCACAAAAAAGAGCACCTCACCTCGGCTCTCTCCGGCAAGATACTGCAGGGCTGGGGACACCAGCTCGGCCCAGCTTGGGGCCGCAGAGAACCAGCTATTGAGGGAGCTGGCTGGAGACGACTGCCAGTCCAGAACACGTTCCTCCAGCTGAGGGGAAGGAAAGGCAGGGCCCCGTTAGCTTTCTCTTCTGCACCAGCAATTCCACAGACGTGCCAGGGCAAGCTGGAATATGCATATTTGTCTAGTGTTTGCCCATGTTACAAAACTACAGAGTGTCAGGAGAAACCCAGAGTTCTGCTTTTCAAGCTACAGATGAGTAAAGATTTCTGACAGTGTATAAACTTACCAGAGGAAGGCTAGCCTGACTCTCTAGCAGCAAGATCTCTAACAGAAGGGAGAAGAAGCTGGAAGATATTTCATTGATTCCAAGGCAAGGCTTGAGGTCTTCAAGGGGCCTAATGAGGGAAGAAAAATATAACAACCAAAAGGCCAAGAACACATCACTATTGGTTCAGACCCTCAAGCCTCTCAGCAGTCCTAAAAGAGCTCAAGAAAGCAGCATCCCACACTTTCCCACAGGATCCCTGGACTCGGGGCTTACAGATCAACACATTCACAAGCAGCCCAGGGAGCGGGTGTAACCCTGAGCATCCGCAGGGTGACAGGCGCTCATCCCCGTGGCTCACTTACTCCTCCTTGACAGCAGAAGCAGCCAGTGGAGACGGGGCCTGGGACAGGGAGGCAGCCCCTTCAGTGCTGCTCAGGGGCTCGCTCAGGTCCTCTGCCTCTGATTTGATCATTTTTATTTTCTTCTTCTTCTTTTCCTCTTTTTCCTTAACCTTTTTTTTAAGGACAGCCAAGTCATATAGGGCTGGGAACAAAAGTAACACACATAACAGAATTGTACTCCCTGCATGTGGAAGTTAAGAGGGTCTTAAATGCATGTTCTTTTCCCAAGGTCCTAGTCAAAGACAGGAAAAGTCTCGGGAATATGACATTTAGATTTTAAAATTCAAACTCAGTGATTTGAAGCTTAATTTTAATATCTACGAAGAGCCAATGATCTATCATACTGATTTTAAATGTATATCCCACCTCTAATTCCACAAGTGGCAATAACAAAACAGAGGCTATCTGCAGGACAGAGCTATGATTTCATCTGCTTCTGCCACAGGAACGGCCCGTGCAATTTAACATCCATCAGGTGAAGCCTACCTAGCAACATCCACGTCACTTACCTGCTAGAGAGCCCTTCCTGCCAGCGTTCACTCGAGTCATGATGTCACTGAGGGTCAGGTCCTCTGTCAAAAGGTCAGGGTGATCCTAGACATGATATTCAGAGACCTGGTTGTAGAGGCTCCCCAAAGAAGCAGAAACTGATGGCAACTTTGCCAATTTACCTAACAGCTATAATTAGGTGTTAAATACAATTGAGGAAATCATGTTGAATTAAAAACATACAGAGATGAAAACTACTCTTCTCCATATTGGTACACAGAAGCCCGTTTCAACCTCTCCACTGCACAGCATGTACAGTTACAAAGCTCTTCCGCGGCCCTTCTCTCATGTGCTCCACGGCTCAAAGTGGCATATTTTACAAACTCTGAAAATGAGGTTCAGAGCAGGTAAGGGACCTGCCGAGTATCACAGGACCCCGGAAAAGACAGAACTCGGCGCTGATTGCCAATGCGGGACTCATCCCATGTCATCGCTCTGCCTTAGGACTCTTTCACTGGAGAAAAGCTATCATTTTTTTCTCCACTAAACTCTCAGCTTCCTTGACTTGGTAAAGTGAGAAGAGCAACAGGTCTGACCACGTGCTGACTGCAGGGCTGAGGACAAGCTCCCGAACCTCTCTGAGCTGGTAAGGTGGAGACAACACGCCCGTGCTGGACGGTGTCACAAAGACTGAAGCTGCCGTGAGGCTGAGCGCATCACAACATCAAAGCACAAGCTTCTCTCGCTCTGAGCTGACACCCGCCTCGCTGGCTGCTCCTGTCCCAGCCACGGCCAGGCGGAAGCAAGCGCACTGAGGGAGTGACGACAGCCCTTCCTCAGGACAGCCAACCAGAGACAGGGACAGAAACCGCGGACGCCACACCCCCTCCCAGTCTTACTGGTTGGTGTTTCCGCTTCTCATGGTGCTTCTTTAGCATTATCTTCAGGTCACTGTCCCCCAGTTCTATTTTATCTGAGAGAAAATGAACCAAATGACATGCAACCACGTCACTCACTACCACAATGCTCTAATGTGCATCTTTTTAGTCACTTGTGACATTCAAAAGTAAAATAAAAGTTTTATAAAATAAAATAAAAGTTACCCTACTGACTCCTGTGTACTACAAGGGCCAAAAGCTTGAAAGGGACACCGAATTCATACTTTTGCTTTCTGGGACCTTAGCAAATGACTTCAGTTCCTTAGCTGGTCCTAAAACACACTGACAGTTCTTAACATTCTTTGATTCCCATTCCAAACAAAAATTCTTTTCCAATTTCACAGACATTCTGAAGAATTACTACAGCTAAGGTTAGCCTTCTTGTTCCATTACTGAACTGTCCCCTAGAATGCTATTTTAATATTCTAGTTTCTTCAGTAAAAAATACTGCCTGATCTGCTGAGAAAAATTTTCAAAACAAAGAAAAGAAGGCAAGCCTACCCCCAGATGTAAAAAAGTGGAATAGTACAAAAACTTCTCCAAACTGCATAGTTCTAAGGAGCACTCACTGCCTTGTTTTCCTGGCAGTGAGATCTAGTCCCACCTCCCTCTAAAGGAGCTCTCAGATCTATGAAGCTCAGTTCTCACCTGCAGTTTTCATATCCGTAGTTGAAAGTGTGGGCACCACCCTCAGGGGCACCGCAGGACTAGGAGAACGCGCTGGAGAGCTCGGAAGCCATGAGCTGAGATCTTCAAAAGAAAATGTTTCTTGTAAATCCAACGTGGCTGTGGACTCCAATAGGGGAGATTGGGTAAGTGGCCATTTGGATTCAAAAGGCTAAGCCAACAACGTGGAGGCCAGGGTTCCACATTCCTTTCTGACCCTTCCCCAGATGTGCTGGAGGAGACTTAGGTCATATAAATGGCTCTTCCAGGAAGAGAGACGTCAACAGAGTGATGGGGTCGCATTGCAGCAGGCCAACAGTCACTACTACTCTCCTGTAAGGGGAAAAGCAGTTCTCTCAAGTGGCACAATGGGACCGGTCAGGCCTACTATGGGGACAGCCCTGTCATGCAGGGATTTGTCCATAAGTTCTTACCTAAACTCAAATGCCGCACGACCAAAAGGGTAAAAGGGCACCTGGTCACTCCCACCTAACAGTGATGTCTCAGCGACCCAAAGACCAAGGGCTTCTGAGTCCCACTACCCACCCTCCAACAAGAAAACTTAGAGGGCTTCTTTGCTGAGGAGATAATAGCTACCACTGGCTCCAGCCGGACAAACAAGTAGCTGGTATAAATCCAGGACCCAGCTATCCCAAGGACCCGAGGACACTCACCCTCTTCATCAGATGACAGCGCGGTGTCACCACACTCCTCCTTCACTTCCCTCAAGACCTTCAAGTAACGCTGCTGGGTCCGCCACTCCCGCTCCTCAGGGGTACGAGAGGGTGAAGGGCGCTTCTGCCTGAAGGAAAGGGCCGGGCCACTCTGCCGGGCCATCTCCAAGAGATCCTACACAGACATCGGGCAGAGTACGTCATAACGTGGACCTTCTTAAGGAACAATGGGCACTCTCTAAGTATACTTTTTCTTTTCAATTCCTTTCCTCCAGATCACAATGAAAGATGCACATATGATTATGTCCAAATAAAAAGAACATATATTGATTATCACATGGCAAAAACTCCCAAATCTGAGTGTTGAATTGCTTCACCAAGAATGAATACTAATACAAGATACCCACGTATTTCTATACCAAAGCTTAAAGAACTACTGAACTACTTCAGGTCAAAATATTATGCCTCTAAGAATTATTAGGCTGGTCCAGACCAAGGGGCCAGCAGGCTTGATGTGCCACACACCCAGCACCACACCAGGCTCAGGGGCCTGAGTGCTCCCGTGCCAACTCAGAGCATCAGGGCTTCCCTTAATAACCATGATGGGGCTCAGCACCTGTAGCTCAAGCAGCTTGGGTGCCAGCCACATACACCAGAGCTGGCGGGTTCGAGCCCAGCCAGGGCCTGCCAAACAATAATGACAACTACAACCAAAAAATAACCGGGCATTGTGGTAGGCACCTGTAGTCCCAGCTACTTGGAAGGCTGATGCAAGAGAATTGCTTATGCCCAAGAGCTTGAGGTTGCTGTGAGCTGTGATGTCACAGTACTCTACAGAGGGTGACATAGTAAGTCTGTCTCAAAATAAATAAATAAATAAATATAGTCATGATGGATCTGAAGTCACTTGGCCTGTGAGCTCGCATGCCAACTCTAGAGCATCACGGCGTCCCTTCATAACCACGATGAATCTGAAATCCACTCGCTTTTTTTGGTAAATATTAAAGTTATTTTATTTCATTAATTTCAAGAAGCACTTCTTTGTCATATTTTAACACCTCTGAAATCAGGATACATCTTAAAAATAATCCTAAGACAGGATGACAGGCTAACCGTGTGCATATTAACTGCACTTTTTTTGGTGGCATCTCTTATGTTTTGCATTTCCGCCTCTTCTTCAACTCACGACAGCTGAGTTCACTGCCCAGGTTTACCAAGTTCCCAGCAGCACTTACACTCCGGGAAGCAAGAATCTGCTTCAGCAGCCGATGGAAATACTGCTGCTGGGAGCTGAGGTAGCGCTTGTACTGTGACTTGAAGCAGAGCTGCCGATACTTGACCACCTCAGGGTTAAAGTGTCCATCTGAAAAAAACAAAGGTACAACTACATATACATCAGTCAACAAACGTTACATGAGTATTTGAAATGTGGCAAAGTCTGCACCACAGAACTTAAGAGAGAACTTCAGAAACTCAGGAAAGAGAGCCAAAAGTAAAAGAATGTTGAAAAGCAATGACAGTTCCCTGCTCAAGGCCAGTAACAGAGTAACCACAGTACTGCAACTGTCTTAGCAACACCAGAACTGAAATTCAGTACTGGTGGCAGTGAAATATGCAGAATTCCCACCCTGACATTCCTTGTTTGTATCCTTATCTCAACGGCTACCATATTGTTTCCATAGACAGATGCCAGTGGAAGACAGTGCTAAGGCCCTTACAGAACCCTCTACAGACCAGCCAGCTTCCTCACTTCTGCTCTACCAGAAGAGACAGGGAAATGGATCTCTGCCAATCATGGAAGGGAATCCCTCTGCATTAATAACCCATCACAGGAAGAAATGCCCACTTCCAACCCGCAGGACAGGAACAGATCTGAAATTTGCCCTCAGCAGCTGCCAAGTGTCCAGTGTAACAGAACTCAGGGAGATGTGCTTCCCTTTTGGGACTTGTTGCCAAAGCAAAGTCACCCCAGAAGGGACAGAGAAAGGCTTTCTTAGCTTGTGTCCACTGGACTGAGAGCAAACTGTGACGGAAGAGTGGTCCCAAACTCTTTGTAACCCCTAATATAATACCTAATTCAGGACAGAATCACCAGAAGCAAAATCCAGTGAGTAAAACAAACTTTTTGGGAAATGAGTTTATCACATCATCCCAAAGTATCACTCTACTTGAGACTGCTTAAGAACCATTAAGATTGTTTCTTAATTATAAAGGAAAAAAGGCTTAAGAGGTCTGGCAGACACCACTGACCCAGAGACCAAACACTGCAGGTGATGCGTGCATTCCCCGTGCATTCCCCATATTCTCGCCAAAAGTGTTTAGCCCAATCTAACCTTGAGGAAATATGAGAACAAATTCTCAGAAAGGATGTTTTACAATTCAAGTGTCCTGGGCGCATCAAAAACATCAGCATATGAAAGACAACAACAGAAGGTCAGAGGGCCCCAGATTCAAAGAGCTAAAGAGACAGAAGCCCAAGGCCATGTGTGATCCCTGAGAGATCCTGTTTAAACAACAATGAGAAAGGACATCTCGGGGAACAACGGAGGAAATCTGGACATGGAATAGTCTACATCATTTCCTCAATGAAAATTTCTTAGATGTGATTAACAGAATTGATTATGTGGGAGAATGTCCTTAAGATACATGTACATGCTTAAGTGCTTGGTGGTGAAGTATCATGATTTCTGCAGCAAAAAAAAAAAAAAAAAAAAGTGCGTGTATATATACATACATATATACACACACACACATATATTTAATAAAGCAAATGGCAAGCTGTTTTTAAAATTTTTTACAGATTACAGGTGGTGCCTATGGCTCAGTGAGTAGGGCAACAGCCCCATATACCGAGAGTGGCAGGTTCAAACCCGGCCCTGGCCAAACCACCACAAAAAAATAGCTAGGCATTATGGCAGGTGCCTGTAGTCCCAGCTACTCAGAAGGTTGAGGCAAGAGAATCACCTAAGCCCAAGAGCTGGAGGTTGCTGTGAGCTGTGACGCCACAGCACTCTACCGAGGGCGACAAAATGAGACTATCTCTTAAAAAAAAAAATTGTATACATTAGTCATAATGGTTACCTCTGGGATGCTGGAAATATTGTTTCTTAAACTGGGTGGTAGTTACACAGCTGAATAGGTTACACAGTTCTTATTAAGTATTTTCTATATAAGTCAATACATTACTGTTTTTTTTTAAATGGCCTAGGCAGCAAAGTGTTACTCAAAACTGCTCTCTATTGCCTCAGTATGTATACATGGAAATAGAATAAAATGATGAAAGAAATATCATGTAAGTGAATGCCCTCCTCCCCCTCTCAAAGAAGAATGCTGAGCCACAGACCTCGAAAAAGCTTCTGGGCGATGTGCAGAGGGTTTCCAAAGCGGAAGTTCTCTCCACTGAACAGGGCCAGGATGAGCTCATTCTGCTGCTCCATGCCGTCTTCAGGAAAGTGAGGCAGAAACTGCTGGAGGTGTTCACGCTGAGAGTCACTCAGCACTTCCTGCCAGGTGGAGAGGCTGACAACATCAAAGAATATCTCAGGCTAGGAAAAAAGGAAAAATGAATAAGAGAAAAACAAGTTTTTAAGGCTCAGTGTCTTTAAGTCCATTCACATTCGCTGAGCAACTATCACTATCTTCCAAGTTTTTAAGTTTTTTAAACAAACTAAATTTTCACTAAATTTCCAAAGATACTCAATTCTCAAAACTTACTGATTACTAAAGACCAATAGAGAGCACAGTCTTGTACCCAACAGTAAATAACAATCCAGAGGAAAATGATCACAGCAGAGAGAATCCCATTTGGAAACCTTCTCTGCCAACAAGGCAGACATCTGAATTCAGCTTAAATTGAGTGGCAGGGAAAGGTTAACACAGGAAGAAAGAAATTCTTTCCACCTCAATTCAAGATTGTCTGCTAAGAGTGGAGGAGGATGAAGTTCCATTTCCAACTCACTGGTTAATAACCTGGGCAGCTTCCATGTTCCAAGTACCAAGCTAGACTGGCATATATGCTGTCCGAGTGGGGAACAATTAAACACCCAAGTACAAAGTGGCATAAGAAGTGCCATGTGTATAAAGGCACATCACGTCCCACACTTGGGATGTCAGACAACACCTGCTAGACAAAGTGACATGGAACACAGTAGAGGAAGCTGGGCATAGGGCTGATGCGTGCAACCACAAAGTGCTACAATCCAGCCAAGAGTTTGAAACCAGCCTAGGAAACATAACAAGACTTCATTTCTCTAAAAAAAAAAAAAAAAAATAGCCAGGCATAGGGGCAGGTGGCTGCAGTCCCAGGTGCTCGGGAGGCTGAGGTGGGAGGACCACTTTTGCCTAGGAGTCTGACTGACACTGTAGTGAGCCAGAGGGATGAGATGGGAAGGAATAGGCAGGGGGCACAAATGGTATGCACTTTATATTATATGTGGTACATTTCACTTTGATTTTCTTTAAAGGAGAGTTTAGCAACATTTGACTAGTCCAAGGACAGGGAGGGAGGGAGGTAGTAGACAGTGGAGAGAGGAAAGGACGCACAGATGTGTCAGGTAGAGCCACTGAAGGGTTCAAGCAGGAGACGACCCAGAGATCAGACCATCTACACCAGGTGTCTCTGCACGAATGTACCAGAAGCACTTCAGACGCAACGTCCAAGACCTTCCCCTGCACACCTACCTTTGAACAGCATTTTATTCTTAGCATCTAACAAGGCGTCTGGCATAGAGTAGGTATTTAATAAAGCCAGCATCTGTGGACTAACAAATAACATAAAAAGACAGGCACGCTGGTGGCTTTCATGTTATCTACAATGTCTGACATACAATGAAAGAAGAATATGAAACAACTCTGACTAAACAAAGTTAATTTCAAACTGGGTGCAGCAATGAACGTTTGCTGTATTATACACGATACGTATCTCTATGTTCAAAACATGGCAAAACAAAATACATAATTAAATGTTTTCCTATGCATAGTGGTTTGCACATAATAAACACTTAATAAATGGCAATCATCTTAATAATGAGGATGACTTCACATCCTGCCTAGGAAAGTGGCCAAGAGCATGCTGACAACCCATCCAGGGCTGTACTGCTATCTAACCAGTACTACTATTAACTATATTCACCTATGGACAGAGGAATTATGTTTAGATTCTGTTTAATGATTCAAAACATAGCATCCATTTTCATGTAACACAAATGTAATCCTGCTTTTAAAATATGTAACTTTTTTTAATTGATGAAAATCATGGAGTTCAAAATAAAGCTTAAAGAAAAGGTACAGGGGTGGAGAGTCTGTGGTCTTGGGGCCACAAGTGGCTTTCTGGATCCTTGTACGTGGCCCTCTGACCACATCCAAATTTAACAGAACAAACTCGTTTTATTTTTCGATGCCAGGATAGAGTGCCATGACTCGCTCACAGCAACCTCAAACTCCTGGGTTCAAGTAATCCTCCTGCCTCAGCCTCCTGAGTGTCTGGAACTACAGGTGCCCGCAACACCTGGGTAGTTTTTCTATCTTTAGCAGAGATGTGGTCTTGCTTTTGCTCAAGTTGATCTTGAATTCCTGAGCTCCAGGGATCATCCAGCCTCAGCCTTCAAGAGTACCAGGATTATAGGTGTCTGAGCCACTACACCCAGTCCCTTTTAATAAAAGAGATCTGCTCTGGGAAGTTTGGTTTCGGTTGAGGTGCTACACTTGGGGAACTGAAAGCCCAAGTGTAGCCTTGAGGCTTTAGAGCAGTGGTTCTCAAGCTTCCTAATGCCGCGACCCTTTAATACAGTTCCTCATGTTGTGGTGACCCCCCAACCATAAACTTATTTTTTGTTGCTAGGGTTGCAGCATTAGGAAGGTTGAGAACCACTGCTTTAGAGTATCTGTTAGAGAGGAGCTGAGAGAGGAAAAGATCGCCTGGTGTGACCACTTACATCCTCCAGAAGGTCCTCAGGCAGACTAACCCTGGTGCCCCCCAGGAGGCAGTCCTCCATGATCCTTGAGCCGTGGCCATCTCCACAGGGACCAAGTTCCAGGGGATCTGTCAGCATGTGGTCTAAGGAATCCATCATTTATTCCGTAGTTCCTCTAGACAAGTACATCCATCTGGAGACATAAAGGCAGAAATCTCAGGGACCTCACTGATGCTAACACTAACAACATCAGGCCCAGTCTATTGAAAATAACTACAACAGCTCTTCTACCTCCCTCCTAGCATTTCATTCCCACTGGACTTTTCAAGTCTTATTTAATAGGACTCTTTTCTCAGAATGCTTCTACAGTAAATCTTAAATTCATAAATCTCTTATACTTTCATTCTATAGATGAGAAAATGACCCTCAGACAATAAATGATAAACAGATCACAGCCCATAATTCAGACTCTGCAGACCAATAATCTCTCTACTACAATATAACCTCTTTAACAACTGTTAGTTTTTAGCAATTAGTTCTTGTCCTTTCACAAAAAGAGAAGGTTCACTGAAAATGCACACACACTAAATTTCAGACACTAATAGTAACAGTTATGCATGAGGGCCTATTAAATCTCATTTAATTCCTACAACTGTGCAAGGCAAGGTTATTATATCCGTTCTACAGATTTTAGAACTAAAGTCAGATTAAAAAAACTTACCCAATCCCAGAGACAGTACTGAAAGGCAAGTTCACCTGCCTGCAAACCCATGTTCTTAACACTATACATAATACCTCTTGTATAAACCTTTGAAATGTATTTATTTTGAGACAGTCTCACTTTGTTGCCCTCAGTAGACTGCTGTAGCATCATGGCTCACAGCAACTTCAAACTCTTAGGCTCAAGCAATTCTCTCATCTCAGCCTTCCAAGTAGCTCGGACTACAGGCGCCCACCACAACGCCAGCCTATTTGTTATAACTGTCATTGTTGTTTTAGCAGGCCCTCACCAGGTTTGAACCACCAGCCTCAGTGTACGTGGCCAGTGCTCTAACCACTGGATTATGGGCACTGAGCCAGAAGCTTTTTTTTGAGACAGAGTCTCACTTTGTCACCTCAGGTAGAGTGCCGTGGCATCATAGCTCATAGCAACCTCAAACTCCTGGGCTCAAGTGATCCTCTTGCCTCAGCCTTCCAAGTAGCTGGGACTACAGGCACCCACTACAATACCCAGCTTTTTTTTTTTTTTTTTTTTTTTTTAAGAGACAGTGTCTCGATCTTGCTCAGGCTGGTCTGGAACTCCTGAGGTCAAGGAATCCAGCTGCCTCGGCCTCCCAGAGTGCTGGCATTACAGGCATGAGCCACTGCGCCAGGCCTGAAAAGGAAGCTTCTTGCTAAGACTATTAGTCCACATAAATTCCTGAGGTTCCATGCACCTGACCATGACAACCAGTAAAGTCAGTGGCCAGTTTTCCTTTAGTTGGTCCATTTGATATTTATAACCCTGTAAACTGATGCTGTTTTTGTCCCTCCTACAGTAACACTGCTCATCACCTTTAGGATAGTTGACAGCAAAGAACTGAACACGCTAACAGCACCACAGGGAGTTGGAACTCAAAGGTACTCTACCAAATCCATTCTCTCTAGCTCTTATTCCTACCAAATGAGCTAACAAGCATACTAAAATGGAGAGGAAAAAAAGCACTGAACGGCTGAAACACTAAACTTCTAGCCCAGGTCTGCCAGAAATTCTTCCACAAATCGTACCACCGCAGATATGTCAACTTCCTTAGCTATCCACAAAAGGAAGGGGAAGGGGACCAGATCCTTCCCTACTGTTATTTTCAAATCCGAAATCCTGCAATGAATAATCTCTAGATGTGTGACAGTTTACATTACTTAAGCAAGTATTTACTTCCAAAATTTCCAAATGATGAAGAGCAGACCTGTAATAACTGCATATAAAATGAAGCAGCATTACACTAAATTATTTCAAGTTCTCTTGAAGAGATTTCAGTTCTATGTAAAGATACAGCAGAAAGATTCCTTGTTGGATCAAGGAAGCTAGGTAGTCCTCAAACAATTGTGCCCCTTCAACACATAATGAAATGACTTCTGACAATGCCTGGTGCCCAAGTAACTGAAGCAGGTGAAAAAGCACATAGCATATGAATTTAACAAAAGTTTAAAATAGGAGAAGAACCCACAAGCAACCTGATGCTTATAATAAAATTCTCTAAATAGGCTCAGCGCCCCTGGTTCAAGTGGCTAAGGCGCCAGCCACATACACCTAAGGAGGCGGTTTCGAATCCAGCCCAGGCCCACCCAACAATGAGGGCTGCAACCAAAAAACAGCCAGGTGTTGTGGAGGGCGCCTGTGGTCTCAGCTACTTGGGAAGCGGAGGCAGGAGACTCGCTTGAGCCCAGAAGTTGGAGGTTGCTGTGAGCCGTGATGCCACAGCAGTCTACCCACGGCGACAGCTTGAGGCTTTGTCTCAAAAAAAAAAAAAAAAAATTCTCTCAATAAAATCGGCAAAGTATCAGCTGCAAAGTCAGCATCCTACCTGACTCTACACAACTTGCTCCCAAGTTTTTCCATTTACGGTGGAAGTCTAGCTAACTGTATTCTATTCCAGTGACAATCTTTGTCCTGCCGCTATTCCTAACAGGATCTCAAAATACAAAAAGCAGGTAGCTGCCAGGGAGTTGGAACCCCGGAAGCCAAAGATTTGTAGGTCTTGGGGTGTCCTGGACCTCTTCACTAGACCGGGAAGGCCTCTCCCAATGGCCCTTCCTCCGCACCTGGGCTAATTTTCCCTTCTGGACTCTCCCCAATACAGACGCTAAGCCCTAGGCTCCTCCCGAAGCAACTGCCGGCTGCAAATCCGTCCCCCAGGCAGTATAGCCCTCCCTCTCCGACCCCGCCCGGGCCCAAGGCCGGGGTCCCTCCCTTCTAAACTGCACCCCTCGCCCTCGCCCCTCCCCCACGGCGTGCTTAACCCTAACCACCACCTACCCGGGCAGCTCCGCTCCCCTGCCCACGCCCACAGAGGCAGCGACCTCCGGGACCCAGCGGCCCCCTCCCTCCGCTCCTTGGGGACACTTTAACCCTTTCGCCGCCTCCGGCCTCCTCTCACCTGAACGCCAGGCGCGGGGCCCCCATCCGCCAGCCTTGTCTGGCCGCGGGCTCCCGAACGCGCTCGCTCCCGCATAGCGTCTGGGTGCGTGCACGCTGCGGGCCCGGGCGGCGGAAGAGGCGGGGCCTTGCGGGGCGGGGCTACGGGGCGAGGCGGAGGCGGGGCTGAGGGGCGGGGCGAGGCGGAGGCGGGGCTGGAGGGCGGGGCGAGGCGGAGGCGGGGCTGCCGGGTGGGGCGAGGCGGAGGCGGAGCTGAGGGGCGGGGCGAAGCGGAGGCGGGGCGGAGGAGCGCAGCGGTGTGGTTGTAGGGATGCAGTTTACAGCCAGCTTGTACTCTTTGCTTGGTCCAGGAGCTTCCCGAGAGCAGAGACGACGTTGGTCTTTTCCGCACTGTGAAGTAAGGCCTCATAACACCAGTGAATGCAGTTTTATTACAAATAGCATACCCGCCCATAGGCACTATGCTAAGCACTTTCTAACTACTGTCTTTGTCCTACAGCCTTATGAACTACGCCCCGCAGCCGCAAACTCCTGGGCTCAAGTAATCCTCTGGAGTAGCCAGGACTATCGGTACATGCCACCATGCCTGGCCAATTTTTTAAAATTTTTGTAGAGTTGGAAGTCTTGCTGTGTTGACGAGGCTAACCTTTAGGCATTTTTCTAGCTGTCTTTCTGTTACTTTTACTTTAATTTCATTGTGGTATGAGAGCAGAATAGGTTTGATTCCTATTCTTTGAAGTTGTTAAAGTGTTTTATGGTCCAAAATGTGCCCTACCTTGGTAAATGTCCCAGGTGCTTGATAAGAATATCTACTCAACGGGGGGCAGCACCTGTGGCTCACGGAGTAGGGCGTTGGCCCCATATGCTGAAAGTGGCAGGTTCAAACCCAGCCCTGGCCAAAAACTGCAAAATAAATAAATAAATAAAATAAAATGTAATTTAAAACAAAAGAATATCTACTCTCCTGTTAGGAGATGGAGTAGTCTGTAGAGCAATTGGTCCTTATTTTTTTTTTTCTTTGAGACAAAATCTCAAGCTGTCACCCTGGGTAGAGTGCCATGGCGTCACAGCTCACAGCAACCTCAAACCCATGGGCTTAAACAATTCTCTTGCCTCACCCTCCCAAGTAGCTGGGACTTGACAGGCACCTGCCACAACACCCAGGTATTTTTTTTGTTGCAGTTGTCATTGTTATTTAGCAGGCCCAGGCTGGGCTCTAACCCACTAGCCTTGGTGCATGTGGCCTACACACTACCCACTGAGCCATGGGCAGCACCCTGTGTGCTTATCTTATAATAAATAATCCTAATTCCTCCCCTCACTGCTGCCACTCATTTCACTTACATGTAAACATCTATGTACATGCATTAGCATATATAATCCAATGTCATTATCATTTTGAATTGTCTCGTGCTACATTGATTAAGAATAAGAGAAATTATTCTTATCTCTCGAAGGCTTTTTTTTGCCTTCAATTATTCATTCTCTAATGTTTTATTTATGTAGATCAGATGTTCTGACTTATCTTCCTTCTCTGAAAAACTACTTTTAACATTTCTTGTAAGGCAGGTCTACCGGCAACAAATTCCCTCAATTTTGTTTAAGAAAGTCCTTATTTCCCTTTCACTTTTAAAAAATAATTTCATGGGTTATTCTCTCCAAATTTTAAATATTTCACTCCATTCCTTCCTTGAATTAATGGCTTCTAAAAAATAGTCAAGTTGGGTTTTTTTTTGGGGGGGGGATTTCTTTTTTGCATTTATACTGTTTGTCCTCTGAGCTTCCCAGATCTGTGGTTTCGTGCCTGATATTAACTTGGGGGGAATTATCAGTTTTGAAGTACTCTTTTTGTTCCTTTTTCTGCTTCTTCTTCTGCTGTTCCAATTGTGCATATTTATACCTGTTTCATTGTCTCACAGTTCTTAGATATTCTATTTGGGTTTTTTTCTTTTTCAGTCTGTTTTTTACTTGTCTTTTGGATTTGAAGGTTTCTATTGAGATTTCCTCAAGTTCAGAGATTCTTTCCTCAGCTGTCTAGTCTACTAGTAAGCTCATCAAACCTACTCTTCATTTCTTTTTTTTTTTTTTATTGAGATGGAGCCTCAAGCTATCCCCCTGGGTAGAGGGCCATGGCATCACAGCTCATAGCAACCTCCAACTCCTGGGCTCAAGCAAGTCTCCTGCCTCAGCCTCCCAAGTAGCTGGGACCACAGGCGCC
>CAUYQV010069374.1:0-19768 GCA_963574575.1 Galagoides demidoff
CCTATTATGGCAGCTGTCTGCCTAAGGTGGCAGTCAGGGACTTATTGCCTGATATGGTAACTTGTTGCCTGAGCTGGCTTACTCAGTGGCTCAGTAATTTGTGCAGCCAGGGATGGGGGAGGCAGCAGGGAGTGGCCCTGCATGTTTACCTGGTGGTTGGGGTGGTGGGAGGTGGAGGGGCTAGGAACAGAGCTTATGTAGTAAATGACAAAATGGCACTGGTCTGGCCCTTTCATAATCATACTTATTTCTTTCATAGTCTTGCTATTTGTTATACTTTTACTTTAACCATCATGTAAATTTTTGTAGGAAAAATTTAAAAATAATATTTTTAAGGTATATATGAAAAATCAATCCCACTACTGAGTATATATCCAAAGAAAATAAATAGTATGTCAAATTAGTATCTGATTTCTTAAGTTCATTGCAGCATTATGCACAGTAGCCATTATTTGGAATCAGCCTAAGTATCCAACAGTAAATGAACCAGTAAAGAAAATATGCTGGCTGAGGTTGGTGGCTCACACCTGTAATCTTCAGTCTGGGAAGCTGATGCAGGGGAATTGCTTGAGTCAAGAGTTCGAGATCTGACTAAGCAAAAATGGGGCCTCCATCTCTACAGAAAATTTAAAAAATTAGTCAGGTGTGGTGGTACACACCTGAAGACTCAGCTATGTGGGAGGCTGAGGCTGGTGGATCACTTGAGCCCAGGAATTTGAGGTTGTTGTGAGCTAGGCCCAGGCCAATAAAATCTAGCCCAGGTGACAGAGCAAGACCCTGTCTCAAAAAGAAAAAAAAAGAATGTACCATATATACAATAGAATACAATTTAGCCATAAAATTAATGAAAATCTGCAATCATGACAACGTGAAAGAACATGGAGAACATTAGGTGAAGTGCAAGACAGATAACACACGATCCCACCCACAGGTGGAATGTGAAAAGTTGTTCCCACAAAAACAGGACAAAGTTGTGTATATCTAGGGTGATCAGACGTCCCGCTTTTGGCAGGATAGTACCACTTTTGAACAATTTGTCCCTTGTCCTGCGGCGTTTTAAAAAAGTCCTGATTTTTGGAAAGAATGCACGAACGGGCTGGAGAACAGGAAGGGAATATACAGTTTTCGGCTGCCATGTGGCTTTTTCACCAGAATATGAGTTTTATATTATTTATGTTAATTTTATAACGTTAAACTGTAATAATAACAAATAATTTCTGAGAAGTGATTATCGAGAACTGCTTATCAAAGTTTGCATTGTTGTCAAGCCCTGCCCTGCCCCATCCTTGCCCCGACCCACCCACCCCCTGACCATGTTGTCCCGCCTTACTCGTGTTAAAATCTGGTCACCCTATGTATATCCTAAGCTGTGAGTGAAGAGTTTAGAGAGTTTTTGATCAAGGAGTGTAAAACTTTTGTTCTGAGGTTAAGTTCAGGAGATTTATTTACATCATGGTGACTATATGACAATATATTATATATCTGAAAATTGCTAAAAGAGTAGGCCGTGTTTTCACCAAAAAATGATAAAAGTATGTAAGGTAATGAAAAGGGTAATTAGTTGGATTTAGCTATTTTGCAATAAGTACACTTATCAAAATATCATGTGTGTACACAATTTTACATATATGATTATTTGTCATTTGAAAATAAAAATAAATGTTAAAAAAATCTAGAGTGAACTATTTTTGCTAAAACATCTTTTCATTATAAAGCCACTTTTAGAATAAATGACTCAAGTATTGTAGAAGGATAATATGCTCGCCTGATGAGCAAATAATAAGGACAAACTTCTTTTGGGGATTCAGTTGTGATGTTGGAAGGATGAATGACAATTTGATGGCATTGGGGACTGGCTGCCTTAACAGAGTCTCTGAGATCTGTCAATCAGAGTGAAGTGGACAGTGTGTTAAGATCTAAGGACCATGGGATTAAAGCAAACAAAGTGTTGTCTCAGGAGGACAAAGATTTCTAAAACATGCATATCACTTAAAGAAGAAGCAATGAATAAGTAAAACAATGTCTCAATAACAATAGCAGTCATTAACCTCCTAAGTCATTAACTGAATGGGTTATTAAATGCTCACAGTCTGAAGAAAGTCATTTATCTCCACAGGAGAAAATGTATATTTAAAATTCAGCAGGTAGAATTCCTAAGAAGGAAGAAATTTCTATTTTTTAATGTAAAAGTTAATCTGTTTTTTATTTACTTTCAAAAGAATTATTTTCTCTTTTGCCTCTTCACATTTCTGAGAACAGTGGCTTCAAATGCAATTAAATTACAAAAGAAAAAAAAAGCTCTACAATGCTCAAAGCAAAAATATCTAAACTTTGAAACATGATCACTGCTCCAATAAATGTTTCAAATGCTCTATTATACTTTTATACTTTATTTGAAGAAATGTTTTTCTGTTTAAAGTCTCATTGAAAATTCTAGATAATTTAGAAAATTAATTTGACTCTTTATCAAGTACATATAATAAAATTGGAGACAGCTATCGTGAAGTTTAGAAACATCCCCTGTTTGGATGCATTCCTCTTGCCAAATAATCTTCCACTGATGAAAACATAAAACTATGTTTTCAGAACAATTAAAAAATTCATGGAGAAAAATTAATTTGCTTTTATTCAGTTAATACGTTTTGTATACTTTTGGAAAATTAAGATCTATTATTTAAATCAGTTATATTTGGATCTGTGAATAATAGTTTTATAATCAAAACCTAACATTAACAAAGATTATCTGAAATACTTTAAATATTCAAAAAGCCTGAGAAATAAATTTCAAATGTCAATATTAACGTAACAGAATTTATAAAACTTAAATAAATACACTGCTCAATAGGAAACTCAGAAAGTAATAAAACATTAGTATTTTAGCCCTTGTAGTTACTTTTAAAATTAATATGCTCAAAATAAAAGAGTGAAAATAATACTTACACATCATTATTTTTCTTTTAATTATTTTAATTAATATAATTATTTTTGTAATCCTGATATTATCCTTCATCTTTGAATAACAATCATTATTCATTCATGTTACTAAATATGTTTGACTTACAATGATTGATGTGAATACAAAATATAAATAATGCAATTTTCTTATGCCTTCAGAAAAAACATTTGTATTTAACATCAAATGATAAATTACCAAAGTCAAAAAACAGCCTATGGTATGGGAGTCTTTTTGTAAACTATGTATCTGATGAAGGGTTCTTATACAGTTTATATCAGAGACTCAAACAAATAGCAAAAGTGAAAATAACAAAACAACAGTGAAAACCCTCAAATAATTAAATTAAAACTGGCAAAAATAATTTATTAGAAACTTTCAAAAGAATCTACTCAATTTGGCAATAGGTATATGAAAAAAAAACTCAAAATCACTTGAGAGAGGATAGCTTGGAAGCATGAAGTCTAGGGGAACAAAGATCTTCTCAAGGAGCGCACAAGGATATACCAACAGGATCCTCTCCACGATGACTATGCTTTTAGGAATTTGAGGACTTAACTTCCTAGGACCTGGAAATTTCCACTTCTGTGAAATCCTGTGGTACTGTGGGGGCTGGAACAGCATCTCCCACTCTATTCAAACTGAGAGAGAAAGGTACCTGTGGGTTAGAACTTTGTGACTGGAGATATAAAGAATGAGAAAGGTACCTGTGGGTTGGAACTTTGTGACTGGAGATATAAAGGGAAAGACCAACCCAGTTGGGGAGCATGGCCATTTTGAATTCTTCTATGTCATGAGCTCCTCCTGGTGAAATAAAAGCCTTTTCCTCTTAAATATGGTGTTCAGGTGCTCTTTCTCTCCACTGGGCTTGGTCCTCCTGCAACACACTAATCACCGGAAAAAGGTGAATCAAAATCACAATAAGGTAACTCATCCCTGCTAGAGTGGCTATTATCAACATTACCAAAGTAAGAAGTGCTGGTGTGAATATAGAGAAAGTGGAACTCTTATACAATGTGAGTGAGAGTCTAAATTAATATAGCCATTATGGAAAACAGTATAAAAGTTTCCCAAAACATTAAAAAAAAATCAGTTTCCAATCCAGCAATCCCACTACTACATGTAAATCCAAAGGAAATAAAATGAGTATGTTGAAGAGATGGTTACACTCCCATGTGCACTGTAGCACTATTCACAGTAGCCAAGATTGGAATCAAGCTAAGTATCCATCAACAGATGAATGTATAAAGAAAATGTGGCATATAGTCTGGTGTAATACTATTCAACTATAAAAATAAAATGATGCTCTGTCATTTGTGTGAACATGGACAAACCTGAATATATCTCTTGGGGAGAAAAGTATAGGAAGGTACTCGGTAGAGAGTAAGCTCTTCCCAGTGGATGCCATGTTTTGAACATCAGTAGGAGAGTTTTAAGGAGAAAAAGAGAGTACACTAATCATAAATATCAGTTAAATAAAGGGTTATTAAAATATTCTGACCTTAATATGTGTTAAATGCTATTGTGTTTACTTAATTAACCAAAAATCCCAGTGGATGTTGCTTGTTAATAATATGAAGTTCTATTTTTATATGAAGAATGAAATTATGAATAATTTTCCTGTAAGTGGTCAAGGGCCAAGGTTAACTACAAGTAAAAGTAAGTTTGATGAGTTATGAGGTATTATCAAGTAAAGACTGACTAGTAATAAAATACTAAAGCTTGAATGTAGGCTATGACAAACTTAAAACTAAGGAGTAGTACTAAGGTGATGAATGTAATTAAGACCACTGCAGGGCTAATTCTATAAAGGTTAATATGTTCTTAATTTTTCTTTTATCATTTATTTATAGACAGAATTTCTTTTTGTTTCTTTCTTTTGTAATAAAGTGATAAAACTCCATATGTATATATCCATATTCAGATATGGACATGTTTTACTAGAGCAAAGCCTACAAAATTCCAAAGGAGGAGAAAAAATAAAAGAGAAAATCTACAAAACAATTAACGAATGGCCAGTAGTATGTGCTTACATATCAGTAATAACTTTGAATTTGAGTTAAGTCCTCTAAATTAAGTAGCTGACTAGATTACAAAAAAATAACCCGAACTATACTGTTTGCAAGAGACTCACATCATCTATAAAGGCTTATAGATTGATAGTGAGGAGATGAAAAAAATATTCTGTGGAAATACAAAACAAACAAAAACAGGAGCAGTTATACCTATGCAGCATATACTTAATGTCAAAAACTGTAAAAAGAGGCAAAAGAGTCATTGTATAAAGATAAAGGGATCAATTCAGCAAGAATATATAACAGTGATAAATATATGTGCATTCTGCATTGGAGCACATAGATATATAAGCAAATATCAAGAGATTTGAAAGAGGAAATAGAGTCTAATTTGCAATGCTATGAGATTTCAACACTCCACTTTCAGCAACATTTAAATTATTGAGGAAAAAAAAAAGACAAGAAGAGAACATCAGACTTAAACTACACTCGAGAGCAAATGGACCTAACAGATAGATACAGAATATTCCATCCAGTAGCTACAGAACATACAGTCTTTTTAACTGCACATGTAAACATTGTCCAGAATTATGTATAAGGCCACAAAATAAGTCTTAACACATTTAGAAAGAACAAAATCATATCATGTGTAGTTTCTTTCCACAATAGCATAAAACTAAAAATCAATAATAGGAGAACTTTGGATAATTCACCAACACATTGAAATTATGCAATATCCCCCTGACAACCAATGGGTTAATAAAGAAATTAAAAAGAAAATATTAAAAGTAATTGAGATAAAAATAGAAACAAAACATACAAATTGTACAAGACATTTTAAAAGAAATTCTAAGATGGCAGTTTAGAGCAATTAATGCCTACATCAGAGAAGAAGAAATATTTGAGATAATAACAGTAATAACAATGAATTAATGTTATACTTCAAAGGCACAGAAAAATAAGAAAAAACAAAACAGAATATTAATAGAAGATAACAAAGATCAGAGAAGAAATAAATGAATGAGACTTATAAAAACAGAAAAGATTAATAAAACTTACAGTCGGTTTTTGGAAAATATAAATTCCACAAATCTTAACTACATTAAGGCAAAAGAGAAAAGACTCAGTGATTCTAAGAAAGTATGGCACCCAGTGTACCAACCCATTGGTTAAACGGGAAGAAATGGATACATTTCTTAATTCATACAACCACACCCTACCAAAACTTAATTATGAGGAAATAGAAAATCTTTAGAGGACAATATGAGTAGTGGAATTGAATCAGTAATATAAAATCTCCTATTTGTAAAAAATCTAGTGATTTCACTCATGACTTTTATTGAGTATTTAAAGAACTAAGAAAATTCTCCTTAAACTATCCAAAAAATTGATAAGAGAATAGTTTAAATCCCATCTGAGGAGTCCAAAATCACCCCAATACCAAAGCCAGGCAAGGACAACACTATAGAGAAAACAACAACAACAAAATTACAAACCAACATCCCTGATGACCAGGAATGTGAAAATCCTCAACAAAAAACCAGCAAACCAAATTTGACAGAATATTAAAGAGATCACTAAGTATTGATCAAGTGAATTCATCCAAGAAATTCAAGGACAGCTCAGCATACAAAAATCAGCAAATATGATATATCCCATTACCAGAATGAAGAGCAAAATTTATATTATTATTTTAATACATGCAGAATATGCAGTTGAAATAACATAAGAGGTTTCATGATAAGAATTTTCAACAAAGTAAGTATAGAAGAAATCGACAACCACAGCAAAGATTATACTCAATGGGGAAAAGATGAAAGAATTTCCTCTAAGATCTGGAACGAGACAAAGATTCTCATTCTTATCACTACTATTCAATATAGTACTACAAATCCCAGTCCGAGTAATGAGACAAGAGAAAGAAATAAAAAGAATTCAAAGTGGAAAGAGAGTATGCATATCATTCTTGTTTCCAGAACTATACAAATTTCAATGCTTAAGTAATATTTTAACCAAGATAATATAAGATTTTTTGCTAAAAATGCAACATTGAAGGAAAAAAATGAAGCAGATACAAATAAATGAAAATATAGACTGTGTTCATTAGTGTAAGAATATTGTCAAAATGCTCATACAACCCAAAGCAATCTACAGATTCAATGCCATCTCTAACAGAATAACAAAGACAATCCTAAATTTTTTATGAAACCAAAAAGGATCACAAATTGTTGAAGCAATCTTGACCAAAAGGAACACAAATGGAGGCATCAAACTATCTGACTTCAAAATATACTTCATTGTTATAGAAAACAAAGCAGCACGGAACTGGCATGAGAAAAGCTGTAACAAAATCAATGTAAAGGAAATACATAGCTCAGAATAAAATCTACACAGTGGCAATCAACTGATTTTCAACAAATATGAAAGGGGGAGGGAATGGGCACTCATTTCAATAAATGGTGCTTGGAAAATAGGATACCACATACAGAAGAATAAAATTAGACCCACACACAAAAAAATTCACCACATATAAAAAAATCAAAACCAAATGGATGAAAGAGAAATGTATGAGCTAAAACCATGAAACTATCAGAATAAAACAAACCAACATTTGATTTCATCATAAGCACATTTGCGCTAGACTGTTTATCACAGCTCAATTTATAATCAGCAAAATAATGGAAATGACCTAAATGCCCACCAACCCAAGAATGGATTAATAAGCTGTGGTACATGTTTACATGGAATACTATTCAGCCATTAAAACAGATGGAGACTTACATTGTTTGTATTAACCTGGATAGAGTTAGTTCTTCTTAGTAAAGTATCACAAGAATGGAGAAGCAAGAATCCCATGCACTCAATTCTAATATTAAGGCAGTAGATGATCTAATACATACCCTCATAAGAGAAAAACTCAAATCAATTCAGGGAGGGTGGCAGGGAAATGAGGGAGTGGGGGGAAGTGGTGGGGGAGAGGGATGGCAGGTTCTGGTGTACGGACACCTCCACTTATGGTAAGAGGGGACTTTACCTAGCAAATGCAATCAGTGTAACCTAATTCTTTGTTACACTGATTCCTCAATTTAAAAAAAAAGGATTCTGCAACACTGTTGGCACTGTGATTTATTTGATATGGCCCCAAGAACACAGGAAAGAAAAACAGAAGTAGATAATGGGATTATCCAACTCAAAAGCTGCTTCTACACAGCTAAGGGGACAAGAAACAAAAAGAATAGAGAATGTAGAGAATGGGAGAAAATATTTGCAAACTCTGTGTCTGATAAGATGCTGATGTGCAAAATATATAAGTACTACAAACAACTTACTTGCAAGAAAAAACAATCCAATTAAAAAAATGACAAAATACCTAAATAGATGATTTTCAAAAGAAGACATATTAATATGAAAAGCTATTTAATGTCACTAGTTATCATTGAAATACAAGTTGAAACTACAATGAGATATCACCTTACACCTGTTAGAATGGCTGCTATCCAAAAGGCAAAAGATAAGTATTGTCAAAGATGTGGAGAAAAGGGAACTTTTTCACACTGTCAGTAGGAATATAAATCAGTACAGTCATCATAGAGAACAATACAGAAATTCTTTAAAATAAAAAATATAACTGCCATGTAATTCAGTATTCCCATTACTGAGTGTATACATAATCTCCAAAAGAAACAAAACTAATCCATAAAGAGGTATCTTTACTTTCAGGCTCTTTACAATCTTATTCACAATCGCTAAGGTATGGAAGTAACCTAAATGTCAATGAATGGATAAATGGATGAAGAATATGAGGTATATGTACACAATATAATATCATTCAGTAATAAAAAAGAATGAATTCTTGCTATTTGCAACACCATGGATGAATATGAATGACATTATGCTAAGTGAAATAAACAAAGCATAGAAAAACAAATGCTCACATTCATATGTGGAAACTGAAAAGGTAAAAGGCTGGTTACTAGGGGCTGAGTAGTTGTAGGATGTGGGTTTGGTGGAGATGTTGGTCAAAGGATACACAATTTCAGGTAGATAGGGGAAACAACTTTAAGAGACCTATTGTACAATATGGTGACTATAACTGAGGGTAGAGCATATGCTTGAAAAATGCTAAGAGGATAGGTGGAAAGTGTTCACACTACAACAATGATAATTATATAAGTTTATATATGTTGATCGGCCAGATTTAGTCCTTATACAATGTATGCATACTTCAATACAATATGTTATGCATGGTAAATACATATAAATTTATGTCAATTTAAACAAAAAATAAAAAAGTAGTCCATTTTATATGGGCCACACATGTACATAGTATTACGAGATTATTAACAATAAGTGAGAAATTTTGCCTTGTGGATATCAGGAAAAGCAATGCTAAAAAAAAATGCAATTAAAAGAAAAGTTGTAAAACAGGCTGGTAGTTTTAAGGGAATATTTGCAGATTCTCTTCTTTGCAATTCAATATTTTGAAAAATATTTTCTTTTTCTTTCTTTTCTTTCTTTCCTCTTCCTTCCTTCCTTCCTTCCTTCCTTCCTTCCTTCCTTCCTTCCTTCCTTCCTTCCTTCCTTTCTTTCTTTCTTTCTTTCTTTCTTTCTTTCTTTCTTCCTTTCTTTCTTTCTTTCGTGACAAAGTCTCACTTTACCTCCCTTGGTAGAGTGCTATGACATCACAGCTCATAGCAACCTCCAGCTCCTGGGCTTCGGTGATTCTCTTGCCTCAAGTAGCTGGGACTATAGGCGCTGGCCACAATGCCCGGCTATTTTTTGTTGCAGTTTGGCCAGGGCTGGGTTTGAACCCACCACCCTCAGTATATGGGGCTGGAGCCCCACTCACTGAGTCACAGGCGCCTCCCAAGAGACTCTGTCTCTTAAAAAAAAAAAATCTTTCTGAATAAATACTACTGTGAGCATAGCAAAGATAATCCCTCTTTCTCAGATAATTACTCTTTCTCACTAACCTGAAGAGCTTTTACCAAATGATATGCAAATTCCATGGCAGAATTAACGCCATCTTTCATAAAATAAAAAAGCAAATATGAGTGTTCATGCTAAATGTAATCCATAAATTATGAAGGGAATTTTCATAAGCTCTGATAAAACTATCTTATTGTTTAATATTTACTGTTTTGTTCAAGAGAAGACTCTTATTATCACAAAACTTGTATTTAATATAAAGCAAGTCTCTACGATAATTAATGTACACATTATAGAATGTGGGAAATGAGAAATATTTTTCAATTAAATTTTCACTAAATCCAGATTTCTAAGAGCATCACAAGGAAACCTTTGTTTCTGCACACTAAGAATTTAGTCCACAGAGTTATGATGTGTTCTTTCTCAATCAAAACCACATTGCTATCAAAATTATAAAATATAAAAACCTATATCCTATGTTATTTTCTCAGGCCATCTATCTTTTTTCCCCAGAAAAATTAAAAATCTTTTTATTGAATGGAAGAATTTTGTTTTCATAAATCTATATGCTTTTCTATATTACTTTATGTTAAAGAAACTCTAATTGCTTTAAGTAAAGCAATTTTCATAAAAAATAATTATAACAAAATTCCAAACACTATGCCTTTGGTAAAAACTTCTAACTACTAACTTTTATTCTTAATGCTTTACAGGGACAGGCTATGAAAAGATTCATCAATTAAAAGACTTTCAGAATATTCTTTACCTGTAATATTCCCTTTTGACAGATAATTGTAAACTCTTCTATCAAAACATGAAATCTCTCTTAAATAAAACGTTCAGTTATCACTAATACGAACTTTTAAATAGGCCAAATCTGTAAAATCATTTTCTGTTCTATCCTTAAGAGACAATATCTCCCTTTAACAGGTCGTGGTGTATTTATGAGCTTCATGAACAGGAATAATAACGGGTCCCCAGAAATTACATTAATTACTTCAGCCCACTTCTTTGAACAGTTCTGAGCTTTTCCTGGGAAACATGGAAAATGAAACAGCAGCAAGAACAAGAGTACGAGATTAATTTGGTTCTTTTCCTTCCCAAGTTCTGTGTAAAACTGATTTACAAACATTACAATCATAGAACACAGACAACAACAAAATCAAGCAATTTACATTAATTCAGTGACAATAGAAAATAAAGCAAACGCTTTGTATCAGAAGCACTTAGAACATTCAAGAATTGCATAAATCTTTTTGGTGGGCTTATATCTTTTTCACAATTGAAACCTATATCTTTTTTTTTAAAGTGATTCTCACCTTTATTCATCCTACTTGTGTGTGTGTATGTGTGTGTGTGTGTGTGTGTGTGTGTGTGTGCAGTTTTTGGCCAGGGCTGGGTTTGAACCTGCCACCTCCAGCATATGGGGCAAGTGCCCTACTCCTTTGAGACACAGGTGCCTTCCTAAAACTGTATCTTTGAATCAACCTGAACTTCCTTTCAGAATGTGGTACACATTTCCCCAGCTCATTGGTGTGACTTTCTTCAGAGAAGAAAAAAGGAATCATCTCACCCAAAGTTACACTCCTCCCTCCTCTGGGCAGGGGCTGATTGATTTTAAATGTTAAGGCCTTGGCTCCTTGTCTTTTTTTTTTTGAGACAGAGCCTCAAGCTATCCCCCTGGGTAGAGTGCCATGGCATCACAGGTTGCTCATAGCAACCTCCAACTCCTGGGCTCAAGCAAGTCTCCTGCCTCTGCCTCCCAAGTAGCTGGGACCACAGGCGCCCACCATAACACCTGGCCATTTTTTGGTTGCAGCCATCATTGTTTGGCAGGCTGGGCTGGGGATTCAAACCCGCCACCTTAGGTGTACGTGGCTGGTGCCTTAGCCGATTGAGCCACAGGCGCCGAGCCGGCTCCTTGTCTTAACTGTGGGACCTGTGAGGAGCAATTCTAGCCCAAAGCTCCCCAGGATTGGCTCTCCCAAGTATCTCACAGTTCACCTTCTCGGTTCAATCTCTAAATGCCTCATGGTTCTTCTTTTAGGAGGACACTCATAAACCTTTCTCTGTCTCAACATCTGGTTTCCTAAGAGCAATCTAAAATGCAACCCATATTCAGGTCATTCTTCCTAACACACATCACCCAATTTCTTGAAATTGTTTATCCAAAGAATACAGCATTTTATGTTCATTACTTTGATATAAAACGACCACGTCTTTGTCCTTTTCTTTTTCCCTACAAGAAATTTAGAGTCTCTTCTAGATTCCTTCAGTGTTTCTTCTAACACTTCCTAGAGATTTCTTTACAATTTGGTTCCTGTGGCGACCGTAAAATGTTGTTTCAGGGTTAACAAATTCAGGATTTCTCTGGGCCAAGCCTCTCCATCCCTCGCTGTCCAGCCCTTCAGTCCTCCGCTGTTGAGTTCCCTTGTCTTCCTGTGTCTTCTCTCTCGTCTTATGTTCTGTATTCTTTCCTCCTCTCTTCTTATCCTAAACTTGTTGCTCTGATAATTTAATTTCCATAAGTCTCATCAAAGACCTTATTTATTTATTTATTTAGAGACAGAGTCTCACTCTGTCGCCCTGGGTAGCGTGCCATGGCATCATCACAGCTATCTCAAGCTCTTGGGCTCTAGAGTTCCTTTTGCCTCAACCTCCAGAGTAGCTGGGACACTGGCCTACCACAACACCCACCTTTGTTCTGTTATTAGCAGAGATGTGGTCTCGCTCTTGTTTGTGCTGTTCTCCCAACTCCTGAGCTCAAGGGAACCCACACCTTGACCTCCCAGAGTGCTAGTATTGCAGGCACGAAACACTGGCCCACCCCAAAGACCAGGTTTATCTAAGTCCCTCTAACACTTAGCTGGCTTATGAGTTTTAAGACCAGGCATCTGTTGGACTTCTGCGCAGATGACTCATCTGGAAATTAAAATTATACCTGGGCAAATTTTAAGTGATTTTAAATTAATACCACTAAGAAAGTTATTTAATTATTCATTCATCAGAAAGAATATTTATGTATTTATGTACTAAGTATCAAAATGTATCCTAGTTACTTTCCTAGGCCCTGGGAATATAGCAATGAACCATGCAAATGAAAACACCTGCCAAACGAGCTTCCATGCTGGTGGTGAGAAGCAGTGAGAGGTACTCACATTATTCTATTTTAAATTACACTCAGCCCCATAAACCTTTAATTTTTTTTTATTTCTTATAATCTTCCTTTTGCTTGTTCATTTAATAAAAATTATAGATCCTAGTGTATACTAGCAACTATGTAACACACTATATTGGCAAAGATAACACAAAAATTAATTTTATTCAATATACATTTTAGTGAGATGCCAAGCATCCAGAGAAAATATATGATAAAGGGCATTAGTAACGTAAATATAGAAATACATTCAGGGAGAAGAGGAAACCCAGGAGAGATTTCAGGGAAAATTGTCTGTCTTCTTTGAGAATGCGTGAGATAAATTTTGAAAAAATGAATAGGTAATATATGAATTGGAAGACAAGTCATATAGAGGAGAGAAATGCTTAAAAGTAAGAAACCATTTATGAAAGCATAAGAATCATGATATGATCTTAAGATAGGAAACATTTTAGTATGATTGGGGGTCTAACCATTGGCAGCAGAAGTTTCTAGAATTCAAAGGAGATGCGGCCACAGATACATAGGTTATCAGGACATGCCAAGTGGACAGACGTATTAGTAGTTTTCCTTACTATAAAAGCAATAGGTGAAGAAAGAATTAAGATACTAAATGTACAAAAATGCATTTGTATTAATTGGCAAGAAAAAGATGACAATCAGTTCAATTTTTTCAAAAATCTTTGTGATAATTTAAAGCATGGAATTATGCGAAGTCCATTTAAGTAGGTTTTGAAAAGAATGAGCTTTTTTTTCTACCTTTGTAAATATAGTTCTGCTTCCAATGCCATGTGACTCTGAGTCTTGAAAACATTCTTTGGGAAACTGAGATCTTCTAGAGAATTGCTTAGCACTAACAGGTCACCAACCCATACTTGTACGCTTATTGGAACTTGTATGGACCCTTAAAAATGTCATAATCTTGGTTGCATGATACCTTTGTTCACTAATTCTATGGATTCTCTTTTTCGCATTGTATTGCTAATTGAGATAAAAAATCTGAGATTTTCATTTTCCTTGTCTCCTAATAATTGGTTGCTTGAAAATGAAATTTGTGTGTGTGTGTACCTTTTCCATGTGAATCATTTTATTCGCACTATTTCCTAATGACAAAACCAATTTTAAAGTCTTGAAAATTTCTAATGACACTTCTAGAATTTTTAAGTTATAATAAAGTTAAAACCATGGATGGGACATTGATAAGTCTTGTAAAGTTCAACTACGTTCAAATAGCTAAAATTTTGAATTATAATATTTGATATGTATCTGGGTTTCTTCTTCCTTTTTAGGAAAAACTCACCCCACCAAATATTCATTCCTTTTTCTTTATGAAGTTGAAATTGTAATTATTGATCTTAAAGGTTTTCTGGACAATTTTTTTTTGAAGTAGTTATGTGAAGAAATAGCCATGAAGTACATTATTTTGTAGTGAAGAATAATTTGAATAGATGTATTACAGTTTTTTTTTCTGACAATTAATCTACCCTGTGAAATATAAACAACCTCACTGCATCTGTAAATGGACATATAGACGATATATGTGGTTCCATTTATCACGCGAATATTCATTTTAATATAGTGCTGCTTAGATACTCATGATCAAGCTGCATTGTTCAGGGTACATCATATTCACCAAATTGTTAGCCTTAGATAAGCATAGAAAATAACTACCTTCTTGCTACAACTTCAAAGAGGTGTGATAAAATAATTGAGTGCCTCCTAGAATTTATGCAATAGTTATCACAATCGTCATGCCTCTGCCTTCGCTGAATTCTTTCCGTAGATTTACATCACGCTGTATTTCATTTATTTTGTTTTAAAAAAGTAATTTTGCAAAACTGATCTTGTCCTGTATAAATATAAATAAGGTGATTTTTCTCATAAATCTTGCAAGTCCTGTAGTGACTCAAATGTCTAACATAAATACAGTAAGAATAGTCTTGAGATGTTCAAATACAATTCAAACGGAATACCAACATACACTTATTTCTCTAATTTCTCTGATCCATGGAGGTGAAAAGACACGTTAGCAGTAAGGACATTAGAAATGCTTCTGCCATAGAAGAGGCCATTCTTATCACCATTCACACATTTCAGCTGCCTTTTGTCCTATGAAAGTCCTTTTGACATAAATGCAAACTCGGCTTCTTTTCAGCTTTATGCAAAGCTAAAATGGGAGCCTCTATTTCTAGCCTTGACCAGAAAGTCAGAAAGAGAATGTGGACTTTATGATTTCAGCATTATTCACCATGAAAACGATTCCAATGAAACACACATTACCAGGAGTGAAATGCCGTGAGAGAAAATTAGGATTCACTCAATGGTCATGTAATATCTCATAGAATACAAACTAAGGTTGTGGCCTCAAATGCATAATTTTCAACAGGCAATTTTTACAACAGTAATATATTTTCACTCTCACTATTTCATTCCAACTTTTAGAAATACTAGCTCAGTAGGACCTGCTGTATGTGATGTTATCTACTACACTCTCAATGTACAAAATGCATTAAATTTAAGAACTACTGTCAAAAAGAAGAGAGTTTAGAGTAAATAATTATACAACACATTTTTACATGTTGCTCAAATCAACTTTATAGGTGGAATGTACTTGGGCTATAAAATTTGCTTTAGGATATTTGCTCATGAAGTTCAATCACTTTACAATGAAATTTGTTCTTATTGCCCTAACCAATGTGGGTGTGCGTGTGTGTACACAGCCTGTACTGTGTTAAGAGCCTGAAAATGTAAAGAGATGAATTATATTTCTTTTTATGACCTGTATACAAGGGCACTTAAAGACACACACACACATAAATGCATACATAGCTGTGTGATCAAATTGTAAAATCACTGTAAAAGGTATAGTAACCAAGGATAGCAAAAACAGCAACTACTCCCTGGCAAGTGGGAAAATGGCTCGTAAAGACCGACATCAAATGAAGACCATTTAAATCTAAATAGAACTTAATAGTCATAGAATAAAAGGAAGATACAAATAAACTGTCACAGTGTAATAATTACATGATCAATTAAATATGATGTCATTATGCTATGATTAATAGAAAATCTTGTATTGTTAAAGGTTTTTTTTTTTCTTTTTTAAATGCCAATTTGAACATATGGGAGAATTTACCTAAGCAAGAACAATTAAAATGTTTGAACGGGATAACATTGCGATACACAACTTAGAAAAAAATAGTCTGGAAAGAGTATAAGAAGCTAATTTCAAAAGGAAAGAAGAAATCAGAGTTAATGGGACCAATTAGGAACCTAATATAAGAAAGCTCACTGGGGACAAAGAGAGACTGGCTGCTCAAGGCAGCTTCAGACACAGAACCGTACTTAGAAGTTTCGTAGATAAATCAATAGAACCAGATCAATTGCAGAAAAGGGAAAAGAAGATACGTCAATAATAAATTCGTAAATTTGTTTTCCTCGACTTTTCTTTGCATATTCAGGCATCGATCCTTTGATACATGCAGGGGACTGGTTCCAGGATTTTCTGCATATACCAAAATCTACACATACTCAAGACCTGTGGAACCCACCTGTTTGAAGAGTCACTCCCTACATGCATGAATTTTGCCTCCCATGAACATTGACTTTTCTACTTGTGCTTGGTTGAAAAAAATCCACATGTAAGTGGATCAGCACAGCTCAAATTTGTGTTGTTTAAGGACCAGCAGCATTTTGTCTGTTGGATACATTTTAGGGGGTGTGTAAGGCAAATACTAAAATAATTCTAATCAGGACTTGAAACATACAGCCAAACACTAAAAAACTTAGTTTGGTTCTGTGCTTTAGTTAAAAGTTGCAGGTGAGAGGAAGAAGCTGAGGGGCGAGCACGACAAGCCCTATCCAGGGATTGGTAACTGTAGAAGGGGAACCAGAAACTCAGGTTCTGTCTGATTTACAATGAATAGCTAATCACTGGGAGTCAGTGAATCTTTAAAATTGATTATAGGGGCTTTAAAATTGACACTGAATGTTCTATCTATTAGTTCTCTATTATAAATTAATTAGTTTAGTTAATGGTTGAAGAAATTCTAAGTCCTAGGCAATAACGATCTATTTAGCTGGTGGAAGGCCCTACTAGGTATGATGGGGTCTGAAAAGATCATTTTCTTGTCCACATTAGATTGCAATTCCCTTTTTTGCATCCTTTTTATTTTGTATTCATTTACAAAAGATGTTCCCTAAAGATTCGCAGTGTGAGCCATATTAACTATATAACTAACTGATGACTAAATCTTTTCAAGTGATTCCAACAAGAAGAAATTTCCCTGATTTGAGAGTGTGTCCGTCTTCCCCAATACGTCTTATGGAGCATGTATTAATGAATATTCTTTGAATACATTTACTTTCTTTATGTGTTATCACCTCAGTGTTTTGTCTTAATGTGATGAATGGATTTAAGGATTCAAATCAGTGTTTTCAATGCATTTTTAAATTTCAAAATGCATTGGAAAACCAAAAACCTTGTTGGTATGAATATTTGGATTGCTTAATATGGATCATTTTTAACCAAGTATCTCACACAACATATTCTACAAGTGAATTTCCCTCTCTGCTCCATTTGTTAAAAATATATGTCGCTGTTAAAAAAAGCCCATCTTTAATGAATAAAACAATGATTTTTTTTACTAATGAAGATAGAAGTAAATAGACATGATAGGCATTTGTTATTTTTCTGTTTGTAGAATTCCAGCGAGGCAGTTAAATGGCTTGGGAGGATATCTGCCTGTTCATGCTTAGATCTGCTCTCTGGCGCTTGATCAGTGCACTGATTACAACAGTGATAAACAACCTCACAGTCCTGTGCTGTGAGGCGGGATGAAAATCAATATTGAATTGAGTGCTAATATGTGTCACATACTGAACTGAATGGGGGTGGGGGTCTATAGTTTCAGGAATACACTGATCTGAATGAATAGAATGGGGTATCTTTTATAAAATGCAGCAAACAAAATGGTGATAAAAGTGTTACCTTATTTTATGTTTCCCAAATTTATTAAGGTTTATAAATGACAAATTAAAAATGGGTATATATAAGTTTCACAGTGTGGACCACACTGTAAGCTCAAACTCCTGTATTCAAGGGATCCTCCTGCTTCAGCCTCCTGAGCAGTGAGGATTACAAGCACACGCTACCACACCAAGCTGTTTCAATTAAAAAACATATTTTTTATATGGACAAGGGTCTCCCTATGCTGCCTAAGTTGGTCTCTAATTCTTGCCTCAAGAGGTCCTCCTGCCTCAGCCTCCTAAATAGTTAGAGTACTGGCTCATGTGTCTACACCTTTAAAAATAATATTTTGTAGACACAAAGGTCTCGCTATGTTGCTCAGGGTGGTCTCTAACTCCTGGCTTCCAGGGACCATCCTGCCTCAGCCTCCCCAAATGCTATGATCACAGGTGTCAGCCACCACCCATGGATGTAAAATTTTATATACCTACATGATATTAAGTGATTATAACATTTAGGCTATATATATAATATATATACACACACACACAAATATTATGTATCTGTTGTAATAATATAAAAGTTCTATTATTTTAGGAATTTTATGTATAAAACATATTACTATAACTATAGGTATTATGCTGATATTTGATATCTAGAAATAATTCATCCTACAACTAAAAGTTTGGATCCTTTGGCCAAGATTTCCCATTTCCCCAATCCCTCAGCCCTTTATCCCCTACATACCTAATAGAATAACAGAACAGAAAGTTGGAAAGATTATGGCTGCATAGTAGCACTTGACATCTGTCCTGACTCTCTTGTTGACATGCTGATGAAGTGAGTGGAGGTGCTCACAATGGCCGGTAACAAGGGAAGCTAATCATTGATCTCACAGGCACTTGAGATGTTGTGACAGGAAGGGGGCGTGACTCTAAAATTGACTTGCCAGTCAACAGAAGAAGTGAATAGGAAACCTTTATGTATGGCCAAAGCAAACTGTCATTTGAAGGTCTAAATTCTTTACCAGGAAGAATGCAGTAAGCCATTATGTGTCTTAAAATGCTACCGTACCTCAAAAGATGAAAAAGTTTATCCTTAAGAGTGGCATGTCAGAGAAAAGAAATGACTTCCATTATCACCTATGATATAAAACACTCTAAAATTGCTACCTAACGTATTGAAACATGAACCAGAAAAAACAAGTATACCTTTGTGAAAATAAACGAGTTCATTTGGACTTGAGAAAATTTTTTAAAAAAAGTAAAATTGTACAACATAACAAACGCTAGTGGGGCAAGAAACCAGCATATTCACCCTGCCCCGTGGCTTAAAAACAATCTGGTATTCAGGGCTTTGTTTGTTGTTCATTTGTTTGGGTGTTTAGGCTTTTGTTTTAACAAAGTAGTTGTATTGGATGAATAAGACTACTGAAGATAATTAAGAAAGCCTGACCCCAACAAGCAAACAGATAGACAAAAATCAGATGAGGTTTGAAACCCACTCAAGGAGGAGGAACTCTGAAAGCAGTTTCTTGGTTTAAGCTTTGCATGGCCTGGGTCATAAGCAGGCTTTCCCCTTAAGGGTACTTTCCCTTACGGGGAAGAATGAAGCTGAAATGAGGAGGAGATGCAGGTTAAGGGGTGGGTCTACAATAAGGTGACCAGATTTTAACATTGGTAAAGCGGGAAAACATTGGGGGGAGGAGGACTATTGGCTGAGCTGTTTATGGTTAGGGACCTTCT
>CAUYQV010069378.1:0-15579 GCA_963574575.1 Galagoides demidoff
AATGTCTTAACACAACAATTATGAGAAAGACATGACAGCTATGTTAGCCCGTTGGATGAGAGTTTTCCAAACTGCATATGGAAGCAACACACTGTATCCTATGATAGAATTAATGTACACAATTATGATCTAATAAAAAAATATTATAAAAAATTTTAAAAAATGATATGTTGAAATCCTAATCCCTGGTACCTCAGAATATGGTCTCATTTGGAACTATGGCTTTACAAAGGTAAGCAAATCAGAATGAAGTCGTTAAGGTAGGCTTTAATCCAGCATGACTTGTGTCCTTTTAAAAACACAGAATTTGGACAGACACAGAGGCAGAAATTCACAGAGACGATGATGTGATGACACGGGGAGAGGATGACCGTGTGACTGGAGTGATGCACATGCACACCAGGGACATCGGAAGCTAGACAAGGCCAGGAGGGATCATCCCCAAGTGTCATCAAAGCTTGGCCCTCCTAATACCTCAATGTTAGACTTCTAGTCTCCAGAGCTGTGCAATGAATAATTTCTGCTATTTTAAACCACCCAGTTTCATAGTGAGTTGCAGCTAATTCCCTTAGGCCTTCGTTACCTGGGCTCCTTTACTCTGATAGTTTTTCTCTCCAGTCTTTCTATCAGAGTCACTCTCTCCACACCAGAACCTGGCTAGCCCAGCCTTTGTATTCTTCATATTCATTCTACTATAACTTTATAATATGTATTTATGTCTTAAAAACAATGCCAAAATATCTCAATATTTTTAAGAAAAACATGTAAGTTATCACCTTTACATCTTCACACAGAAACTCTAGCTAGCCCTTCCTCGGTGGTGCGTTACCCCGAAATCCTAAGTCATTTTTTGAGACAGAGAAAGAGCACCCCCTTCATGGCCCCAGCATCTGCACCAGAATCTTTAATGTGACTAATTATGAGGGTTTTCTAGATCAGTATTCCACTACACCACGGGAGAACCAACTCATAGTGAGAACTGGTTTTGTCCAAGAGAGCCATTTACACTTGGAGCCCTCTGCCTTTCCCAGGGTTCCTTCTCAAAACTAGTAACAGCCCAGGACACTCAAATATAAACCAAATGCTTCTGGATGTCTTTCTCTGAGTGCCCACTATGCACAAAGCACCAAGCTAGAGCCGAGAGACAGAGGATGAGAAGGTGACAGATCAGAAACAATCACTGCAGGTAAAGCTGCACATGCACCAGTATCACAGGGCACGGGCCCAAAACAGGACCCCAGCTGGAAAGTTAATGTCAAGTCTCAACCTAGAGGCACGTGTGTTGGACAGAATAATGCCCTCCCCAATATTTGCAGACCCCACAGTCCTCCATCCTGCCCTCTCCCTCCTGCTGACACACTAAACTTCCTGCTCCCATCAACTGACCCAAATCATGGCCTGTGGGTCACCAGCACCACCGCATTGCAAGAAACACAGAGACATGGATCATCTGAATCCTGGACAGTGTTAACCGGGTTGGGCCCGAACATTCACACGGTGTGTGTGCAAATGACATGCCTTTCACACACTTTGTCACACTTGGTCTTCACAGTAATCCTCTGAGGAGGTGATATCATTCCCTTTGTAATCGGCAAAATGACTAAAGCTCGGAAAGTTACATGGTTCGTCCCACTATTGCCAATAAGAGTGAGGAACTGGGACTGAATTTGGGGCCTTTATTCCTAGCCCCATGTGGTTCTGTGCAGCCACCCACAGAGAGGGCAAGGGCAAGTGGTAAGGAAACCTGGAGAACCAAAGCTGCCCTTGGGCTTCAACAGACCTTCGAAAGCTCAGAGACAGAGCTACAGGCTCTTTGGGGATAAGCACTGTAACTCAAGCCTTTCCTCCTCTGAGAATAGTAAGTGCTCCTGTCTCTAGAGGATAAGCAAGCATTGAAGGAGCGGGAGACAGAGAGGCCTGGCCAAAGAAAACCCACCGTGCAGGAGTATGAGAAGGAAGGGGCTTCCCTCCTAATAGGAAATCAGCCTCTGGGCTCTACCTCTTCCAACGTGTAAACTGGACAAGCCAGAGACAGCCTGAAACCCAACTGAGCAAAAATATATTTTAAATTAAGTCCCACTATTAAACTGAAAAGCTTCTGTACAGAAGCTATAAGGAGACAATAACCAAAGCAAATAGACAACCTTCAGAATGGCAAAATTATGTATATGCAATTCAGAATTTGCAAATTATGTACTGGACAAACTAATCAACCAAAAAAGAGCCAACAATCCCATTGATCACTGGGCAAAAGACATGAATAGAACCTTCTCTAAGGAAGACAGACAAATGGCTAACATACACATTAAAAAATGCTCACCATCCCTAATCACCAGAGAAATGCAAATCAAAACCACGCTGAGGCTCCACGCCTGTAGTTCAGCAGCTTGTGCCAGCCACATACACCAAAGCTGGCAGGTTCAAACCCAGCCTGGGCCTGACAAACAACAGTGACAACTACAACCAAAAAATAGCCTGGTATTGTGGTGGGCACCTGTAGTCCTAGCTACTTGGGAGACTGAGGCAAGAGAATTGCTTAAGCCCAAGAATTTGAGGTTGCTGTGATACCACAGCACTCTACCAGGGGCAACATAATGAGACTCTGTCTCAAAAAAAAAATCACCACCCTGAGATAATCACCTAACCCTAGTAAGATTAGCCCACATCACAAAGTCCCAAAGCTGCAGATGCTGGCATAGATGTGGAGAGAGGGGAACACTTTTATACTGTTGGTGAAACTGCAAACTAATACAGCCTCTTTGGAAAGAAATAAGGAAGAATCCTCAAAGATCTCAAATTACATCTCCCATTTGACCCTCCAGTCCCACTACTAGGCATCTACCCAGAAGAAAAAAAAATCACTTTATCATAAGGACATTTTCACTAGATTATTTATTGCAATTTACAATTACCAAGACATAGAAACAACCTAAGTGCCCATCAACATAGGAATGGATTAACAAATTGTGGTACATGCACACCGTGGAATACTATTCAGCCATAAAAAAGATGGTGACGTCACATCCTTTGTAATACTGTAGATAGAGGTGAAACACATTCTTTTTAGTAAAGTATCACAAGAATGGAAAAGTAAGTATCCAATATATTCAATACTAATATGAAGCCAGTAGATGATCTGATGGATGCCCACATAGAGAAAACCTCATTAATTCAAGTTGGGGGAGGGGTAATGAAGGAGTGGGAGGGAGGGGGATGGGTGCTCCCACTGAGTGGTCACAGGGTGGGAGTGAACAAATCAAAATTTTTGACCTGGTTGTTTGCACCCTCAACGTTAACCTGAAATAAATTAACTTTAAAAATAGATAGATACACAGATAGATAGATTTTTCTGCTTTAAAAATGTATTTTTTTAAAGAAAAAAATGATAAAGATTAAAAATGGGGTTTTGTCGGTTAAAAAAAAATGAACTGGCTTTCCATTAAGGTTTCTTTTCCATGTTCCCTAAAACAAAATATGGCAAAGATAATAAATACATGAAGAACAAAATGCTTTGCCTGGAGTTTGCAAGCTTCCTCTAAAGTAAACTCAGCATGGTGAGGTATAAAGGGCTCTCCATAGAAACTCATGCAGTTCAAGCTTTTCCAAGAATATAATTTCTCAAGCAATTTAGGCCGTGGCCTGATCGACACTCTGTGCTCTTGAAGTGACAGATAAGAGACTGAGGTCCCAGAAGCATCAGATGGAAGAGAGGAAGGAAGATGGCCTTTCAACCCCAGGGCGGGAGCGTGAGCTGAAGGCAACTTGGTCTTTCACATGACGATGACCCTCTGGAAAGGCTGAGGGCAGGGGAATACCACGTTCTGAAGCAGAAGCTGTGTGGCTGAATTTGAATTTCAAGACAAAAGGTGCAATTAAAAGAAAAGCAGACATCTCGCTCAGCACAGTCTCTGCCACCTCTGTGGGATTATCACTGAATGTGTGTTCATGACCAGAACACCCCACACTGTAATTACTCCTCCAGGCTAAAGGAATGGTCATTCCATGAGAGGTTCCTTCACTGTTTTGTGCCCTGTGCTTAGAAGAATTCCTGGCAGACTATAGGTGCTCACCAATAAATTCTGTATGAAACACCCCATGTCCTTAATAACTGCTTACCCCCACTCCTCAATAATTCAAGTGCCAGACAGATGCATTTGGAAATCCCGTGCCCATAATGGTTAAGAGAAGATTCAAAAGTTGATTTCAGTCCCATAGTGCAGTCTGCCTGAAATTCTTTGAGGCTACCATTTCTACCTGAAAGAATCAAATGTTCAACCACTGTTGAACCAAATGGCATGGTCACTATCTCCATTGTTCTCGGGGTATTAATTTGATTTTTAATACAGCAAAAGTGATAGAATCTGCTTCCATCAATGCATTCCCTGGAGTGTTGATTGTTGTACTTCTAGAGCAGCCCAGCAATTGTCATTCTTTTTTCTTTTTTTTTTTTTTAAAAAGGCACCTCTTTGAATCAACATGTTTTTGCCAGTCTCCCTCCAGTCACTGATGCTTAAATCATGACGCCCACATTAGGATCTTCTTATTTTTTGGCCAGATGCAATCAGCTCTGTGTCTGCACTCATGCCCTGCAGACATTGTGGGCCTCACAGAGGAGATCTGGCAGCTTTCCAGACTCCCCGCCACCTCTCTAACACATCCCTGAGCCCTGCTACCACTCACATTTATCTCCTGACCATTCCCACACAGAAAGTCCATTTGGGCCATCAAGGACTATGAGTTATTCCCTCAAAGATACCTGGTACATTTCTGCACATGCCAGATATATTTTGGCCTAAGCTTCTCTCCTTGCCAAGAATGTTCCCTTACCTTCTCTTTATGTGTCCAAGTTATATTTCTGTGGCAAAAATGGAATAAGGTCAGGACTTGAAATCATAGACAAACTGTATGGCCTCCAGAAAGCTACTCGGCTGAGCATCAGTTTCTTTGGCAATGAAATTGGAATAGTAAAAATAACCATATTAATAATAATAACACATCTCAGGATTGTGGTGGGACCTACATGAAGCCTTGTAAGCTCCAATTACAACGGGTGGCATGTGGAAGGGTAGCAAGTTGTTATTCTCTTTTTTGAGCTTCTGCTTCCTTATCCGTAAACTGAGACTCCTGATAACATCTTCTTGAAGGGTTTTTATGATGAGCAGGTGAAATGAAACAGATGCAATCCCTTTGAGAATGGAGACATTGGGTGCTTGTTATCCTTTTCTTCCCAACCGGACTTATAGGAGTCAAGAAGGAAGCCTCCCCCACTGCCTCTCCTGGACCCCGAGACACTGACTATCTGGACCACTCCGTGGAATTTAGCATGGACTATCTCAAGATTTTTTGGTGGTTGTTTTGTTGTGGTTTGTTTTGGCTTTCTCTTCTATCCACCCAAATCGATCATCAACTCTGAGGGCAGGAACTGTGACCCATCTCCCACGGAGCCTTGCAGGCAGGAGAGAGTGGAATATCACTCCCAGTGGCTGCTTCTGGGGGTGGGAACAACAGTGGGTGATAACTCCAATGGGTCCCAACTCTGGCTTAGCACCCTCCTATCTCAGGGGCCCCACAACCCGTTTGAGGCCATTTCCATGTCCTGGAAACAAACGGCCAGATACTGCTGAGCAACACAATCAACAGTGGTACCAGCAGGAAT
Source organism: Galagoides demidoff (assembly GCA_963574575.1). Lineage (NCBI taxonomy): Eukaryota > Metazoa > Chordata > Mammalia > Primates > Galagidae > Galagoides > Galagoides demidoff. The sequence continues at coordinate 5,657 of CAUYQV010069378.1, forward strand.
AAGGTAGGTTCTACCTAGTGCCCTGCTCTTCTTCAGCACGCTCCAAACAAGTAAAATGTGCCACATCCTCTTCCTTGGAGAAGGCAGGCACAGAAGGAGATCTAGGGCCCAGAGCACAGAGCTGCCTCTTGGAGATTATATCTCTCTCCCTGGGGCTGCCCTGGTCCCAGAGCTAAGTGAGGTCTCTAAGGATGTCACTATGAGTGACATTCACACACTCAGGGTGATACTGTGCAGTTCCCACAAAGCTATGATTTCAGCAGTCATGCAGAATTAGACTGCCTCCCTAACGCTCCCTAACATATTAAATTTTAGATTAATATGAGGCTACCGACAATTATGTTACACTATTTGCATTTGTTGGCTAGAGTCCAAGTTGTAGTGTGCCCCTCACCCAGGTGTGCCATGTACCCTACATCGTGCCTGTTAGGTAAGAGTGCACCAATCTCCTTTTCTCCTCCTCCCCCACTTGAGTTTAATTGTATTTTTATCTTCTTTGAGTGTGTATTAGTTCATCTACTGGTTTTATATTAGTATTAATTACACTGGATACTTTTTTCCAACCTTGTGATACTTTACTAAGTAGATTATTCTCCAACTCCATCCAGATTAATACAAAAGATGTAAAGTCTCCATCTGTTTATGGTTGAATAGTATTCCATGGTATACATAGCATAGTTTGTTAATCCTTTCATACACTAACATAGCTTCTCTGGAAAGAAGTATGGAGAACCCTCACACTTTTTTTACATATGCCCAATATAGTTTTTGGCTTGTTCTCCACTCAACAGGCCAGCCAGGCTCTTCCTGCCCAGGAGCAGTAACTTCTTTTTGAAACACCCTTTGATTTAAGTAGAACAACACTGTTCTACCTCCTTTTCCTCCATAACTAGCTCTTCCCTGACACTAATGAGAACCAGCGTGGGTCAGGATAGCAAACGCTCATGTCCACATCCATCTCTATCCATTTCTCCTCTCCACTCCTCCCACCGAGCCAAATTGCATAGGAATTGACAACTTCCAGACGGGCAAAAATATCAATGTGCAAACGCTATAAGTCAACAAAGTCATTCTTAGCACTTCCCCTTTTCAAAGAAATAAGGATTAGAGAAGTGCTGCCAACCAGGGTTCTTGTCTACTAAGGATCTGAGACTAAGAAGCACTTGGGGAAAGTTCCAGAAGCAAGAAACCTGAGTCCCAATCTCATAAACAAATGTAGAGGGGCAACATCAGGTGAGTCTCAGTTCCTCTTCCTCCTCATCTTCATCATCTGACCTCATTTTTGAAAGCAAATTGCAATATCTTCCTTCCCTGACAGAAGGGGGCTGGACCAGGTGATCTCTTGAGGTACCCTCCAATCCTGGGGTCCAGGATACCACGGCCTGGCAATAGCTGCAATCAGTGCACATTATAGAATCACTAACACGTGGTTCTCAGCAGACCTGGTGGGAGGAGGTCAGGTTGCCACTGGCCTCGAGTGGATGGTTAGCAGTTAGCTACACACCCCATTACAGCCCCTCAACAAGAATTACCCAGCCCAAAATGTCAATAGTGAAAAGAAGCCCTTGTCTAAATTAATCAAACAAGAATTTAGGGGGAAAATGAAATGACTTCAGGAATCCCAACCCCCCTCCAACCTTAAATGAGCTGAACTTATTACTAAAGGAATATAAACCTTAAGGTAAAGAAAGGACTAAATCTTTTGGTTCAACCAGAGAAGAGCATCATTCATAGACTAAAAACCAGGGGATTTCTGCTAAAGGGCCAGTGTGTCCAGACTGAAGAAGAGTCTGCTGAAGCACAGCTCTCCTTCCTGAGGTGGTCCAAGCTCACTTCATGAAAGAAAGGAAAGTGTGTAAGATGCCTCCTCTAGCACCCTCCTTACGCAGGGGGATTGGGGCAGGGATGAGGGCAAGTTCAGAGGTGGCCAGGAGGGGCCCATTCAGTGTTCATCTGACCCCAGCTGATGGGCAGCACCCCAAATTAGCTGAACCCTGAAGCCAAGGGCAAACACAGCCACACCCCAAAAGAGCCTACAAGGAGGAACTTCAGGGAGCTCCCTGAGTGAGGATCCTTCCCAGCCCAGCAGGACTCAGCCTCTCTGTTCCTCCTTCTCTGGGACCTTCAATACACCAGCCAGGTGCTTTGGGGCAGAGATTAGACACGGCCAGCCCAGGTCCCTAAGTGAACTCAGGTTTGGACAGCTGGCAACCAGGCTAGCAATGTCAACAGCACAGAGAATCAACTTTACAGAAGCGAGTTTTCCTCACCGTGACTCCTCAACGTTCCGGGTTCCTCCCTGGCTTCACCTAGCCCACCAGATCTCTAAAAACTTCCTCTAAAGACACCAGCCCCCAAGTTTAACATATGGTAGGAAGATTCTCACAGCCACCAAGTGGGCATAAGAGGACCCAAACACACATATACCATGTTTCCCCGAAAATAAGACACTGTCTTATATTTATTTTTTCTCAAGAAGACACACAGGGCTTATTCTCAGGGGATGTCTTATTTTTATTAAGTATAATACAACAATCTACATTTATTCAAATACAGTTAAGTCATCTTCTTTTGGAACCTGACAGGGGGAGCCAACCTTAGTGGGGCTGGCGCTAGTGATGCATGAACTGCTTTCCCCTAGCCGTTTACACGTGCACAATAGGATGCCTGCCACAGCGTTACCACCCAGCACCTGTGCAAGTGCGAACAGCTCAGAGAAAGTAGCAAACAGCTCAGAGAAAGTAGCTGTGGCAGATAAAAGGTATTCCAGTCTTCCTTACCGCTGCACCCAAATGCAGGGCGTGGCTATGCAGATATGCTGTAAAGCCACGCCTATCACTAGGTCTTATCAGGGTAGGCCTTGTATTTAACAAATGCATGGAAATCCTGCTAGGGATTGTTTTTGGATAGGTCTTATTTGGGGGGAAACACGGTAGGTAACTACAGTGAAGTAGTTCTCTCCCCATTCAACAATGAATAAAGAGGAAACAAACAAACAAATCAACATAGTGTCGTGGAAGTCTCCGGCAGCAGAAAAGAAAGACGTAGATGCAGAACCAAAGAGTATGTTTAGGGAAAAGATTTACTATTTGGAACAACTTAGTGTTTATTATCTTCCCTAACAAAAGTAATACAAAACCTCGAGTTAAAGAAATAAAAGATGAAAGGATTAAACATACAAAAAAGTAAGAAAAAAAGAGCCAACAGAGTTAAGCAAAGGATGTAATAAATGTTATAGCAGAATTTAAATCAATCTTTAAACAAGCAGAATTGAAAATGCAGAAAATTAAATCAAACGTAGCAAACACAGGCATCTCCCCCCCCCCCACCAGAAGCACAGGAAAATGACAAAGAGAGAAAAAATATTGAAAGGGAAAAGTATTCATACGGATGACAAAAGTGACCCAAGGCACAGTTGATTGGTGTTCTTTCACCAGAGACCAGAAAAAGTGAATTAGAAGTAACATTATAAAAATAATGCTAAAGAAGAAAATTTCCAGAAACTAATGCAGTATGACATCCAAGCCCAGGCCACAAAAATGCCATGAGCTTCTGTTGCATTCTATTGAGACACTCTCCCTTGGAGCCCAGCCACCATGCTGCGAGGGAACCAGGCAGCCACGTGGAGAGGCCACATGTGGGTGTTCTGGCAGAGCTTTACTAACATCCAGCCAACAGCCTGCATGGAGTGCCACACGGGAGTGAGTGATCCGATGATTCCAGTCCCCTCCAGTGTGTGAAGCGAGATGAGCTGGCCCTGCCAGGCCCTGGTCAAATTGTAAGTTCATAAGCAAACTAAATGATTATTGTTATTTTAAGCCACAGCTTGGGAGGTTTCATTGCACAATAATAGATACTTGAACACCAAAAAAAAAAAAAAAAACACTTCCCCAGTAAAAGGAAGTAAAACACATTATTAAGCAGTGATTTGCTGTTGCTGCCTCAGAGCTGAGATGGAAGTAAGGGGGGACAGAGACGGAGGATTCAGATTTACACTCTTTACACCCCCGCACAGTTGTGGCAGAGGCAGCCACCGAGCTAGCTGTTCTGGGGCCTGAGAACACTAAATCCCCAGAGCATCTTTCCCAAACGCCCACTGTGATTATCTAAGAGACTCTCTGGCACTCACCTAGGAGCTGAAATATCTTTTGAACAAGTTCTCTATACACGCACACACACACAAACACACAACACTGGTTATTTATGTGACCGACAGGTCATCTTTTAATGTTTATAACTCAATTTGGAGAGTTCTTTTCGATGGATCTAGGAGCCACTTAGATGGGATAAACAAGGAGGGTTGTCCTGCAGTATTTTTAAACCAGCTCAGTACTGTAGCAAACTAGTATAACTCCAGAAGGTGTTGCGGGAGGAGAAAGTCAATGCTGAGTCCTCTGGGACCTGAATTTTCCTGGCAATGATGCCCTTCTCCTTGTGGTTCCCCAAGCCCTGCTTCTGTGGTTTCCTGTGGAGGCTGACTCCCCACCTACTTGGGGCCACCTCTACAGCAGAACCTGGGGACCCCCCTGGGAGCTGGCAGCTCTGCCTCTGCCCACTGGCCTCATATGGGCTGACTCATCCCTAACTCATTCCCTCTGGGAAACTGAGACCATCTGCTCACAACACACCCCTAGCCACGTGTCAGAACTGGGGGATGGGGGAGAAGGGAGAGGGGGTTAAGAGGAAATCACTGACCTTTTTAAAAACAAAAAACAAAAGGCTTAATAGGCAGTGACCGAGTACACTGAATTTAATCCTGCTCACTGAGTAGCTGAGCTAGGCCCACTGAGAACAGAGGTGCCCCTTTATCTGACAATAAACTAAAATAGAACTTTATTTATCGCACAGCCCAGTGTGACTTCTCAAATAAGGTAGGCTTGGGTGGAAGAAGCCCTTACAGGCCTTTCTGATTTCATGGCCAGGACTGTGCCCCCTGGGCCTGCTGCACCTGCTGCCTGCCCAGGTCACTCCCACATTCGCCTCCACCTGCCACCGAGGCAGCCTGCCTTACCCCTCCCTGGTTCACTGTGAAGACAGACGCAGAGCCCCAGTTTAATTTCAGGGCTTTAGAACAAATTCTATGAGGAAACTGACAAAAGGCCTCAAAAATAGGCAACTAGAGAAGGAACCAAGTTCTGACCCTGGGAGTTTGGGAAGGGGGTGGCCAAGGCCCTGCCGTGGGCCCCCAGGAACAAGCCCAGAGAAGAGATGCTCCTCTTCTGCCTTCCCTCCCCCTCTGGGTCAGCCTGGGCTTTCAGAATGCTTCCTCTGAGGTCTTCATCATGGTCTTTATCACCATGAAACATACCATCTCTAAGAATAAACTATATAAAAAGTTACAGGCAGTCGCCAGGCTACAGACAAGATAGACTCTGTAGGTTCGTTCTTGAATCCAACTTGTATGTAAGATGGACCAGGTACCTTTACCTATTTATTACCTCTGTAACTGCCTCTGTTCATAAGTGTGAGTTGTACATAAGTTAGATGTTTATAACTTTGGGACTGTCTGTATATTTTTAGAAAATGTTGTTCCCACAGGAAACAATTGCTCCCCTAAGCCATCTGCCTTTTGATGCATGTCGGGTTGGTATAGTACAGAAACTCCGAGGGCTTCAAGTCCACAAAATCCAGAATTTATCAGGCTTGAGGATTTTCCTACCTGTCCAAATTTTATTTCCTTACCTTCTAGTCTTCCCTCTTGTGTTGTTTTTTTTTTTTTCCAACACCTGTCTAGAAAAATATCATTTTCTTTCCAAAAATATCAACATGGTTTTTTGAGCCTCTACTCAGTACATAACTTTTATTTCTGGTCCCCTGGTATTTCCCACCCAGATTCCCCTCAGCCATGTGGACAGCCACCTGGATGGGGCTGTGACAGGTCTGTGTTTCCTGCATTCCCACCACTGGGGACGTGTGGCCCCCAGCCCTTCAGTGATGCCGTTACAGGAGACTCCACTTGTACCCAGGTGATCGCAGGAGGGCCTCAGGGTTGGCAAAGGATTCTGAATTAGCTAAGAACATGCATGCCTCAGAAAACTGGAAAAAAAATCTGAAACATCAGAAAGATGGTGAATCATTTAAAGATTAGCTATGATTTTAGAGGCTTTGTGTCCATTCAACAGGATTGTCTGCCAGATGAAGAAAAAAGGAATGGTAATAGCTAGCACCTAGTAACTCCTCTCTATGCCAGGCACTGCTCTAAGCATTTTGCCTACATTGACTCACTTAATCCTGATTCCAACTCTATAGGGTACTGTTATCTCCGTCTCCAAAAGAGGAAATCGGGGTCCAAAGAGGTCAAGGAATTTGTACATATGTCTCCCAGCAGTAAATGGCAGAACCAGGATTAAAATTTGTGCTGTCTGGCCCCAGAGTTTGGACTTTTAACCATCATACCACACGGCCCACCATACCTGGGAGAGCAGGGTCTCAGGAAAACCCAACAGATTGTCTTTTATAGTAGAAAGAACAATGAAAACAGAATCAAAAATCAGCAGTGGCACAGAATAGCTGTGTGATGTGGAGCAAAATACTTAACTATCTTCACTTTGGGTTTTTTTTTTTTATCTATACAATAAAAAGAACTAAACACACAGGATGAATGTGAGGATTAAACATGAGCATGCAAGGCCTATCCAGCAAGTATCCAGCAAGGGAGAAATTTATTTAGCTCACAGATTTTTTTTAAATGGCCAGAGATGGCACTCCTATGTAGCTGTAGCTCTACAGAACCATAATGGGTCCACATACCTTTCGTCCGCTATTCAATTCTGAGCACCTGGCTTCACCCTCAAGGTCACTGTATGACCCCAGAATGGCTGCTGCAACTTCAGCCATCATGTCTACTTTCTAGGGGACGTAAGCAGAAGGCGTGGAGGAATAGAAAAGTCTGCATCGCCTGACTACCCTCTCGGTTAAGTCACCTGCCCAGAACTTCCACCCCAAAACTTCATACATTTCCTAGGTCAGAACAAAGTCACATGATCATAACTAGCAGCAAAGGAAGCTGGGTAATATGGCCTCAGTCCTGAGTAGCATATTAATGACATCAGGGTGCTGGTACCCAATAAAAAGGAGGCGTGGATATCGGTTAGGCAACCGGCAGTCTCCGGCCGTAAAAAGAAACTAAATTTTATTGAGCATCAACTCCCTGCCAGACACTCCCCATAAATTTTCTCATTTGATCCTCATAATAACCCGGAAAGATGTAAAGGTTATCTTACATTTATAGATAAGGAAAGGAGATCAAAGAGATTAAGCAACACAGCCCCTCACATGGAAAACAGATTTAAACCCGATCTAACTTCATAACTTCAACTTTATCCCTATCAGTCAGCCTCCAAAGTTTCCTCTAAGGAAAAATATGTTGTAAAAGTTCAAACACCATGTATGTCCTTAAGACTTCTGTTGTATTAATATTTAAAATTATGAAGCAAGTGAGGGACTGAGTCCAATTATTTTGTAGAAACTGCAGAAATAAAACTGCCTGTCATTTCAGCTGGTGGAGGAGGAAAGAGTCACTGAGCCCGCATGCAGGGGTGTCCCGGTTACTAATGCGTCCATGCTGTGAATGCGTTTCCCGGCCTCTCTCTCCAGCAGTCAGGACAAATAGGCAGTGAAGGTCATTCTTCAGGAGGCGGACGATCACTCTGAGTCCAATCTCTCCCCTGAGTTCCAGCTCCCTTTCCTGCAGCCACAGATTGTTTACATTAGAAAGAAAAGATGATCTTTGTGTTTTCTCTCGTCTTGATTCATTTTGAAAGGAGGCATGGCAGAGATCAGAAAGGAACCACATCCAAATCCCACGGCTACATTTGCGCCCTGGGTCCTTTCCAGAAACCCAAGTGTTGGGAGATTGAGGAGGTGCAAAGCGAGGAAGGAAACAGACACGTCTGGTCTTCTGTGAACAGGCTTTTCAGCACCATGCTCCTTCTCTCCCCGGCAACCCCCTCCTCTGGCCTGAGTAGAAGACAGTCCGGATTTGCACAAAGTAAGGATAAATTGTTTCTTTGCTCTTTCTCTCTACAACGTGACCCTCAGTGCAGACATATTTTGCAGGGACGTCTGTGCTGCAGACACAGGCTGGGGGTGCAGGCACCCTGCACATCAGGACTGGCGCGGCCTCTTCAAGTGTCCAAAATACTCGCTCTCCCATCCCCATTAGCAACATTGTCTTCGGATGACTCAGTCATTTATCCCAGGTCCAAGGTACCATGTATTACCAATTAGTATCTTCTCAGAGAGCTGAGTTTGATGGGAAAGAGAAAATGGGGACAACGTGAGGAGGGAAAAACACAGCCTGGCGGCTTGGACGATGAACTTTCTTACCCTAACAAGTTTTTCACTTCACACAACTAGTCTGATGGCTTAAGAAAGGGGCAGAAAAGGGGGAGGGGGGCATTTTCAAAGTACAGAGTGCATGAGGGTGGCAGGGTAGGAAGAAAAATTGATTTGAGGAAACTGGCGTCTGACAGTTGGAAAGAAGAAACTTCTGGGCGGCAAGAGAGAAGATTGAAAGGACGCCACAGCCCTCTCCATCTGCCGCCTCACAGCCTCTGCTAGACCAGGCACGGGACCAAAGTTCTTTCAGAGGCTGAATTTACACTGGGGCTTACATGGACTCCTAGCAGTGTGATTGGAGGGCAAAATAGAATACAAGGAGACACGGGAGGAGGTTTTCAGATCTGTGATGTACAGGAACCATGTTTGATTCCTTCCCCCTCACTGGAGGCTCATCAGTGGGCTAGTGCGGTTTTCTACACCAGGTGAGAGCAACCCGGAGAGATCACATGAAGCCAGAGTGAAAAGAGCCTCAGAACAGTGTTCCCAAGAATTTTTCTATATTTCAGTGCTGTCCCGAGACCCAGGTAAGAGAGCTACTACCTTGGACACCCAACTGTGATGGTGACAAGTTTCTATTGGGCAAGGAGTCTGCATGGCCAAGGTAAGCTCACATTCTCCTTCTAGACCACTCTCTGGGTACCAAGGACCCCGGAGCTTCTTCCCAAACATCCCAAGCCTGCTTGCAGAGCTCTATGGGCCTCCTCCGTGGTCTCGCCCCCGAGAATGCACTACACACCTGCTGTGTGCCACCAAAACCCAAGAGGCTGATGTTGGAAGGTGGAGTGAACAGAACTTGAAAGTGGCACAGTAGGCCCCTCCTGGTGCTGACTGAAGTTGGTGCTGGGACAGAAAATAGTGGGTCAGGTCCAGGGACCTCTTCACCCACACTACACTATTGCAGTAGAAACTCTATAAAGATTTTGAAAAGTCAAAATCTAAATCCAGCCTTCCAGTTCACTACTGAAATGTATTTATCAGAATGAAGACAGAACAGATTTTATTTGACATCTTGCAGCTTGACTTATAACTTTCAAGACTTGGACACAGGGTATATGGGGTTCCATTTGAACTCTTGTCCTAGGCCCTACATGTTTAAAGGTGGTCACACTGAGTTTCACTAAAATCTCTTCACTCAAGTAGGAGAAGAAGAACACTAGACCCAAAGGCAGGGTGGAGGGGGTGGCTGTCTAGGTTCTGTCACCAGCAATCTGTGTGCCCGGGGACCAGCCATCTGAACCTTCTTAAGACTACTAGATTAGAAGTTCCATTACATTTCAATACTCCATGAACTAGGAAATCTCAGACTTGATTCACCAACAGGGAGAATGGAGCAGGTGAGGGTTTAGCCAACACTAAGTTACCACCTGAATTAATTAAAGAGTTTTAATATCCTGCTTTTGTGCTGTATGTTTCATTGAAAGAACTATTTTGGGCTCTGCGCCTGTGGCTCAATCGGCTAAGGCGCCAGCCACGTACACCTAAGGTGGTGGGTTCGAATCCCCAGCCCGGGCCTGCCAAACAACAATGATGGCTGCAACCAAAAAATGGCCGGGCGTTGTGGCGGGTGCCTGTGGTCCCAG
>CAUYQV010069379.1:0-27034 GCA_963574575.1 Galagoides demidoff
ATCTTGATACGAATGTTTAAAAACTGTAAAGAACTGAGTGATACCATGACTAAAACCGAGAGGCACCACCTCTTCTCCAATATTACGGACGTCTGTGAGGCGAGCAAAAAGTGAGTGGGCTCAGTCTCCGCCCCGCCAGGAGGTGGCATGCTAATAAATCCCTTGTTAGCCCTGAAGAGGGGCTTTAGGGAAGTCTCTGGTTCAATCAGTGGGCTTTTGTCTTCATTTCTTGAAATGCATTTCAAGCTAGCTTTCAAGTTTGGTGTCTAGACGGATGCTCTGTGTGTAATGAATCGTCTCCGCAGACAGCGCTGAGGTCTCTTTACTCCTTGCCCCCCCCACTCTGCTCACTCTTCCCTTCTGAGTCCGGGAAGGGAGAATCTTGGCTTGGTTGGTGCTGGTCTGTGATAGTTGTGCAGTTGGTAAAGAAAGAATAGGCCTCAGGCTTAGGGCTTTCATAGGCTGGTATCTGGCTAGAATTGAATATTTTATTTTCATTATTAAGGATTTTTTTGCTTTACTTTTTGTCACGAAAGGTAGGTAAAATCATATGATAAATTTTCACACTCAAGACTTATATTTAATAATGGCTAACATTTTTCTGTATTTGCTTAATTCTTGTGGCTTAAATATTTCCAAGTATATAGATACTTGTACAATGTTTTACTCATAAATACTTCAAGATTCAGACATTTTAGATGACCATTCATACTTACTATTGCTTATTTTATGATTTTATTCTATTTAATTTTTGTGTATATAATAGATTCATGTTTTAAAATTCTAGGGATATAAAAGGGTCCATAGTAAAAACGTTAGTTATATACTATTCCCTGGACCCTGAAAGACAAGACTCAACATTTGCTTTTAGATTTCTTTAGAAATAGTTTATGATTATATTAGAAAATGTATTTGTATTTTTTTTTCTTCTGCAGTTTTTGGCTGGGGCTGGGTTTGAACCCACCACCTCCGGTAAATGGGGCCAACGCCCTCCTCCCTTGAGCCACAGGGACTGCCCTATTTGTATTTTTTCTTGTTATTTAAATGGTAGCTGTTATTTAAACACTGCTCTTCCTCTTACCTCTGTCGCCTCTATCCTGAAGATCCTTACGTGATCATACATTAAAAGTTTCCTCCTGGCCTTTTCCTTGTCATGACAGGGGACCTGTTTGCTGTCTGTGGTAAACACATCTTGCTCTGTAACTTGTATCTTACTCTTGTTCTGTAAATCTCTCTCTCTCTCTCTCATCCTCAATAGACTTTGTTTTATGCTAAAAAATAAAAAAGCTTCCTCATTCATTTTTATGTTTTTTTTTTTTTTTCCCCTTGGCATTATTTGTTGACGAGGTCTCAGGTCATTTGATCTGTGGTATTTCTTGGAGGCACATGACATGTGAGAGATGATCAATACCAGATCCGTTAATTCTTTAAGGATTGCAAAATGGTGTTACTCTAGTTCATCATTCTTTATTAACTTGTTAGCTGGAATATTTTTATGAAGGGACATGCACATTTGTCTATGTGCCCAGTGGCAAATTTCATGTTATTTTACTTACTGGTACTCAAATTGTCCCATCTTTGATCTTAATAATTTTTGATCATTTTCTTGCCCTATGATGCTTTAAGATGTTTAAAGGATCATATTTTATGGTTCTTGTTACAGGGTTGCAATCAGCCATTTCCCTGAAGGCCATTGGTGTCTTTTGATATGAAGTGGTGTTTTAAGACCTCAGTGTGGGGACTGGGGGTGCTCAGGACTTAGTGGGTTTAGGCTGTTTCAATAGGTAAACAGAAAAAAAAAATCCAGGCTCATCTCTATAAAACAAGGTATATTTATTTATTTTTAATTTCAGGTTAATGTAAGGGTATGAACAATCAGGTCCCAACAGGGTATATTTAAAGAAACCTAGAGGTACTTCAGACTTTTCAAAATATATATATTAAATATGTACAAGATTTTCGGTATATCAGTTATCTCAAGAAATCATAAAAAGATTTAAAAAGGAAGCCTAGTTTATATGTCTGTCCCTCTTCCTTGTTACCTCCTTGTATAAGCTAGAAAATATTGTTGATCTTTGTTTTTTAATATGAATATATGCAAATGTATATTTGTATTGTCCTCACTTAGATATGTGACAGCATTTTTTTTCCCATCACATATTGTTTTAATTGTCTTGTCAAGAGAAGGACACTTGTTTATCAGAAATGACAAATACTTCCTCGGCTTGGAGCCCTCGGATACATTGGCTATGAGGACTATTAAATGAAAGCAGTCAGCAAAGTAATGACCAATGTCCAGTTTTACAAAAAGATGAAGGCCTTGCCCACACCATTCTTTCTTGAATCACAGACCTATAATAAAATTCCAGGATGTAATGGAAAAGAAAGTTATTCAACATAAATTTGTAAGGGTGGAGAAGATGATGTGACCAGACATTTAACCTTCTTGTGGTATCAGTACAAGGTTAATACAAGGGACTCCTGTGCTGAGTCCCTGTAAAGTATCCGTTGTCTTGTAATCAATGACATGCACACCAAAACTATTCACTATTTATCATGCTTTAGTCACAAGCCCCATTATAAAATTTATCTGCAGATGGATATTTTATAAGAAGTCACTTTTCAAGAGGCTCTAGCTTTAACCCTGTGAAAGCATTTTTCACACATTTTCTTTATTCATGAAATAATATATAATAGAGATTGCTCCATAGTGTTTTGTTTTTTTTTTTCTTGAGACAGAGTTTCAAGGCCCTGGATAGCGTGCCATGGCGTCATAGCTCACTGCAACCTCAAAACCTTGGGTGCAAGAGATCCCCTTGCTTCAGATTTCCCAGCAGCTGGGAACATAGGCGCCTGCCACAATGCTCAGCTGTGTTTTTAGAGAGGAGGTCTTGCTATTGCTCAGACTGGTCTCAAACTCCTGAGTTCAGGCAATCCACCTGCCTCGGCCTCACAGAGTGCTAGGGTTACAGGCAGGAGACACCCATGCCTGGCCTCCATGGTGGTGTATAGAGCTATTCCTCACTCCTTTTTTCCAGCTTTGTCATAGTTTACCCATCAGCCCCCTGTCTGGGTGAAGGTCCATTTTCAGTCCACTATTACAAGGAGTCCTGGCTTATGCTCGTCCCTGCTGCATTTTAGCCGCTGTCTATCTTCGGAATAGATACTAGATCAGTGGGTTAGTTTATATGCAATTTGGTCAGATATTGTCAAATCCTCCTTCATAGCAATTGTTCCATTTTGCAATGCCACTGACAGTAGATGAATACCTGCTTCCCCAGAGCCTTTTCAGCAGAGCATGTCAACAAGCCTTTAGATTTTTGTTAGTGTGTTGGGCAGAGTGGATTATCTGAGCACAGTCTTGTGAGCATTTCTCTTATAAGCTTTTTTGTGTGAATAAGAGCCATCTGGAACATAGTATGTGTCAGTAAATATTAAACTAATCATATTCCTCCATAATGTTGAAAAGAATTAAAATTTAAGGTGGGCACTGATATTACATCAACCAAAGTGGAGGAAGGAAGGAGTTTTCTTATACTTGCTGAATCCCAAGAATATTTGCTTTGACTAGATCAGCAATGTAATGTGCTCATTTTTAATTAATCACAGAGAATTATCTGCTTCATAAGGAGAAAGAACAAGTATTCGTATTTCTTCCACTCAGAATAGTAGAGGCTATTACAGGCATCTTACCTGAAAAAGTTGATAAAATCATAGAAGCAGAAATAATGATCATAACTTAATTCATCAAGTGCTAAAATATTAGAATTCAAGTTGCTCCCTGAAGCTTGAAGGAAGTATACATTTATGTCTGTATCTTTATTTTAGTTATCGTTTATGGAATACTTTCTTATATCAAGCGTTGTGCTATAGCCTTTTCTACAGAATGTGGTATATACAGCAAAATAGCTGCTTAATGACCCTGAGTCCAAGTCACAGGATAAATAACAAAAGTATTCATGTAGTTTATGGCGGTGAGCTTGTCAAACTTATCACTCTTGAGAGGTCAGAAAAACTGAAAGTGGAAAATTCTAAAAGAATTTGGAAATACACTGTAATGTAGATTTAATTTAATGAGCTATATCTAATGGACAATTGTATAACCAATAAAATACCTTAAAGGAATATTTACTAATATGGCCAACTTTTCATAATATATTCAGATTATAAAACAGTTCTAAGGAGTGGGGTTTTGTGTTATGTTAGATTTTAATTATTTGGAAGGTAATTTATCAAAAGCACAAGCAAAGAAAGCAACACAAGAATAGGAAAAACAGGTCACAAGGAATGTGAGCTGAAAATAAAACAGGGGGCAGCGTTAGGTGAGCTTATAGCTGACAGATCCATCGTTGGCTAACCTTGAAATAAGTCATTTAATTTAAGTTACAGATTAAAATATTGTTATTTTCATTTCAAACCATTTTAAAAATTTAGATCACCTATGATTTTAGTAAGAAATTTTGTTTCTATAGCAGCTTATAGGAAGGTGCCATTTTGAGTCTACTCTTTTCTTATTGATTAATTTGAGTTCTCTGTGGATTATAGTTATCAAACTCATGTGAATGATAAAACACAAATATTGTCTAGCAACAGGAAGGGGTGAAGGAGGAGAGAGAGGGGAAGGGGAGAGGGCAATTGGTGGGAGGAGGAAGGCATTCGGTGGGATCTCACCTACTATGCACAATGCAAGGTGTATATTTTAAAATAACTTAGAGTAAATTTTAAATGTCTCACCTCAAAAATATAAGTAAGATGATGGCTGTATTAATCAGTGTGATTTAAGCATTCTACATTGTATATCAAGTCACCACATTGGGCCCCATAAATGTATGAAGTTATGATTTTAATTAAAAATTAATAAAAAAGAACTACTATTTTAGGGTAATCCTACCAGAGTAAACTCCATTAATTTTCAGAAGTGTTGTAATAGTTTTAGTTAAAATAAACTATATAGAAGTAAAAAAATAAATAAAAAAAGAAACTCAGAAGCTTCTCTGTCTCCATTAAAAGAAAATGAAATAAATACCCTTATCTGTTATATTTTTGCTTTGTTTTACGAGAAAGGCAATGCTTGAATGTGGATTTCTGCCTTCATGATAATTTGATGTTATAATTAATTTCAACTAACAATGCTCAGCTTTGTGATAATCCTATGTCTATATCATAATAACTTGATTTAATTTGAAACTCACGTTTTAGGTACAGATAGGCAGGGACAATTTCTCTGATTGTGTGTGTGTGTGTGTGTGTGGGTATCAGTAGTGTCCCTATGAAATTTTCAGCCATCACTCTCGGGCGCCTACATTCCAGACCGGTGCACCTGCCCAGTGACTGTGGCCCTCAAGGGCCTGTGGTAGCTGGTGGCACTCTCCCGAGGATGTGCAGAGGCTTTTAGCAGGAAGCACTCCCCCTAAAACAGGAAGGTTTAGGTCAAGCTGGAGGTGATGGGCTTAAAGCCCTTGGTGAGGACCAAAGGAGAGGCTGAGAGCAGATGGTGCAGGCCTGTGTGTGCCCCGCACAGGAGTCGTCACTATTCTCTGAAGGCCATGTGGAAACATTCAGTGATTAAGCAGGGGACTGATGGGGTGGTTTGGAGAGCACAGTGTGGTGTTTCCATCAGTAAGAAGGTGGAAATGGTGACCCACCTGAGGCAATTAAGGTCCGAAGAAACACAGCCCGCTACTGTGGGCACCGACGGGGGACTCAAAGAAGATGGCCTTGACAGAGATGGCGAATGTAGACTCTCCGGGACTTGCTGGAAAAGTGGGAGAAATTTAGTTTGCTCCCTGGGTTTCTGTCTGGCTGTGACTGGAGTTTGGACTGGCCAAGATATAAGAGAAGCCGGCTGGGGCTTAGTGAGGAGTAAGGAATTCATTTGGGGGCATGTTAAATTTGAGGGCCTGTGGCACGTGAGTGGAAGGTGTATAGTTGGAAAGGAAAGAACAAATTAGAACTCTAGAAGATTCTTCAATAGAATGTAGATTTGACTCAGAGGGGTGGTGCTTGTCACTTTGGGTTTAAGTGGGATTATCAGAGCTTACAGCAGTGGTTTGTAAGTGGTGGTGGTATTTACCCCCAGGGGTATTTGGAAATGCCTTTTGGTTGCCCCAGTGACTTGGAGGCTGTACTGGCATTAGTAAGTGAGAGCCAGGGTAGCAGGCATCGTGTAATCATCTGAACAGTCCCACACAAGTATGAACTGCCTCACCTGAATGCCAGTGCCACTCCTTAAGATGCAAAGAAGACCAGTGTCGGAATTTGGGCACAGAAACACCTGAGGGGGGGTGTGGGGTGGCACAGACATGAAGCCCCTGGGGTGAGAACTCCATAGTGTGCACACACCTTTCTCAAGTCCTGTGGCTGTGATGTTTTCTCTCTTGTTTATACCTTCCTGTTACCTTCTGTCTTGTGTCATGGGCCTGGCAACTGTTTGCTTGCCAGTCCTCCTTGAAAGGTGCCTAATGACCCTGTATGGGCCCCTCCTAAGCAGGTTGCCATGCTTTTCCTTTCCACGGGATGACTGGCGCTAAGTCCTTTAAGTTTACATAGTATATGGCTTCGGATCCATGCCAGGATGAAGCCTTTGACTCCCAACTCTGACCCTCCTTCCTTCCTCCTTAACTATACTCTCTGACTCATTCCTGAACTGTCTGTCCCCGGATTCATGATCTCTCTGTCTTTTAAGGACCTGTGCTGTCCCCAAAGCCTAATCATCCTGTGAAAAGGGGAATATTAGTTATCCTCTTTCATTTGGAAATGAATTGGCTTAATTCATAACCACCTATCACGCAGAGTATATGCTTAGCATGTTTGCACATTTGCAGATTTTTATTTTGGTTCTTCCTTCACAAATCTGTGTTCACTTAGAATGATTTAGAGATAATTGCCATGTTAATAGAAAAAGGCCTGTAACTGTGACTAATTTACATTAGTTTGCAAGGGAATGTGATTTAATACCAGTTTTTAAGTTGAAGATGCATGGAAAAGACTGGTGATATCAGGACAAGAGCTTATCTTTCATACCAAACTGAATATTAAACCTACTGCTTTGTTTAGAAACTCTAAAGTCTGAGAAAGATCTTTTATGTTGAAGGTCTTGCATCAAATGAAAATTCAATCATTCTTTGCTGTGACGCTTTATAAAATAATGTGTTTTTACCCTCAGTTCTGAGTTTTCATTCTAAAGATCTGGGTTATGCTAACAACCTTTCATTTAAAATTTTTCGGTCACAGAATCTGCTGTTATTTGCATCCTATAAGGTCTATCCTGCTGAACAACTTTGCAAGGTACCTATTTCTCTTTCTTCCCATTGCAAAGTTAAAACATTGGCATTTCTTTGGAGAGCCGTTTAAAGCTAAAACCATAGTTGTCTTCAGTTTCTGCAGAGTAAAGTAAAAATATCCATCAATGTGCCTTTGTGTCCTGAGAAATTGAATTTGTTCCCAACATATAATGAGCCGTCAATGCCAAATTCTCCAGTTTCTGGTTTGCATAGAAGGGTAAATTATAATAATAGTAAACATACGAAACGGCACTTACCCAGCACTCGAGGCTCCAGAAGATTTTTTTCTTAATTTTAATCAGATATATTAACATTGAAATATCATGGACATTAAAAGCGATTTTAAGTGCATATACTTTACTATTATTGTACGGACTGAGTTCATACTATCAAAAATGACATTTGATCCAAATACTAGCCCAGCCTATCTGCATTGTGAAATATGGTTTCCATTTGGTAATTAAAATTCTAAACTTTAATGCTTCCATCAAGTCATAGCAAGCTTTCAAAAGGTTTTTTTTTTTTTATTATAGGATTAGTATTAGCATGTCGTCCTTTTTGCCTAATTCTTAAAGCCAAATTTTAAAAAGAGAAACATGTTAAATTTAAGCCAGAGAATGTGGACGTCTTTAAGTTGTAGAACCTGTTTAATTTTTGCCCTGAAGTAACAGCCATTTCTGTTGGGATTTTGTTAGCAAATATTCTTTCCTTGCTCAATATATACTCAGGGTAAGTTTATCACAAAATCTTTGGTAAATAAAGCTATTCTCTTAGTTTCCTTACCATAGCAGAGAAACTTCATTCTTTCTAAAACCAACTTTTTCAACCGACAGTTGACAGTGACATTTGGAAGCTACTCTTAGGATGCTTTTTGACTTTTTCTCTTTCCTGGGAAAGAAGAACAAAGATGTTCATTTGGAATTCGCCTCATGTTCTCCCAGTGACATGGGCTCTTACCAACAACCAGCGTCTAAAGTGTTAGTAAAAGAAGCGCTTAGGTGAGGATCATCTAGAGAGATCAGGCTCACAGGTGTCTTAGTGGGAGGGGCCGTCCTTTTGTGGAGACTACAGAAAAGCAGTGTGGCCGCTGAGGTGCTGGTACAATTGAACAGGAGGCACTGCCAGTGGGGAGGGAGGGTGATTGGTGGGGTCACCTCCACAGTTTATCTTACAAGGGTACAAGTGACTCTTTCTAAATGCAGAGTATGAACGTTTTAACTCAATCACTAAGAAAATGACATGAAGGTTATGTTAACCAGTTTGATGAGAGTATTTCAAAATGTACATGAAAACAGCACACTGTACCCCATGATTGCATGAATGTTACACAGTTATGCTATAAGAAATAAACAAAAAAAGAAAAGAAAATTTGACATTAGGTCATTTTTGGTAGAGTTATTCAAAAATTCAAAACATGAATAAACTTTGACTGCAAAATGCTTCTGTTAAAACGAAGCTGTAGTCTTTGCTTTTTTCCCTTCCCTTTTTCACATCTAATTTTTTTAAATTATTATGGGTACACAATAGGCATATATGTTTATGGGGTACACGCAGTATTTTGATACAAGCATGCCGTGTTTAATAACCACGTGAGGATAATTGGGGTTTCCGTCACCTCAGACATTTATCATTTCTTCACGTTAGGAATGTTCCGATTCTGCTCTTCGAGGTATTTGAAAGTGCACCCTCACCGATTGTTGATAGTGTTTGAAAGTGAGGAGGGAGGGGGTCAAAGCCTGTCATGCAGATTTAATAAATAATGGTGATTAAATCAAGCCAATATTGACTATTACGTGAAATGTATGTGGCCCATGGCTATAAAAATTGGAAAAAAACTGTAAGTAGAGCAATACAAATTAATTTCTCTATGTAAATAAGAGATACAATTTTTTTTTTTTTTTAAAGACAGAGTTTCACTTTTTCCCCCTCGGTAGAGTGCAGTGGCTTTACAGCTCACAGCAACCTCCAACTCTGGGCGTAGGTGATTCTTTTGCCTCAGCCTCCTGAGAAGTTGGGACTACAGGTGCCTGCCACAACATCTGGCTATTTTTTTTGTTGCAGTTTGGCCAGGGCCATGTTCAGACCCACCACCCTTGGTATATGGGGCTGGCACCCTACCCACTGAGCCACAGGCACCGCCTCCAGAGATACAATTTTTAAAAAGCACACCCATTAACAAAAAGGATGCCTGATTAGAGACATGCACTTAATTCATTCTCTTCTAAAATCTCTGTAAAAATGAGGAAGTGAATACACAAACAAGGATTCGAAAAGCAAAAAGAAGAGACACGTGCAACAGCGTTTTGGAATCTGCAAAGCCCGAGATGATGACTCCCAGGAACTCTTTCAGGCAATCTAAGGAAGTTTAAATCTCACCTGGTAGCGAAGTAAGCCAAGAAACAAACAGACTCAAACCCAAGACTTCTGAAAGGTGTGGGAATTGATGAAAAAGTTGGCAAAGGTGTGACAACAACCAGGAGTTTTCTGAAAGTCTGTTCGAGGAGTAGTCAGACCCTGGATCCTTCCCTTTCCTCAGCCCATAGCAGAGCAGAATTCGTGAACACTGGGCTCGGAGCCCCGGCCCACCTGAAGAGGGCTAGACTACTGGACAGGAAACAAGGATTTCGTGACAGCTGGCACCTGAAGCTTCCTGTCCCCCCTCTCCCTTAGGAACTCCGGTGGCCAGGTGCACGGGTATCTGCCTTCCTCTTTTGCTGAATGGTGATGGGCATAGTGGAGGTTAAGTAACATTTTTCAGTGGGTTTTATGCTCAAATACATCATTACTACTAAGTTTTTTTATTTCAAAACATTAAGGGAGCACACATATTTTTGTGACGTGGATACCTTTTGTAACGCTCAAGTCAGAGCTTTTCCATACGATGTGCCCATCGCCCGAATAGTGTTGCTTATACCCAAGCTTCATTGTTAAGTTTTGCAGACAGCAGTAAGTTGAGGATTGCAGCACGAACATGTAAATCTTTAAAAAATACAACCATTTTGGTAACCTGTTAGGCAAATCCTTACTGGCTCTAAATCTGTTTCTCCCTCTGTTTAATAAGGATGGCAATATACACAGACCTGACGTCATAGGATTGTTTTGAGAATTAATGATATAATACATATAAAATGCTTAGCTTGACACACGGTGCGCTCTCAAATAGCGATTATTTTGTGCTGTTCTTCCTGTCATTTTGATTGGCTATGTCTCCGAGGTTTGTGTTTGTTGACTTTTGGACGTATATCCTCCGTACACTGGCTTCTTCCAGCATTGCTCTAGGACCAGGTTAAAGAATAGATCTTGGTTTATTACAGAGTCTAGTTCAGTGGTTTGCATGAGTTTGTTTTTAAAGGTGCTTGTGGCACAGCGTTACAACATTTTAGCAATCATTTTAATTTTAGTATCGAATGAAGTCATAGTAAACGGACTCTTCCATAACCCTAACGCTTGTTAGTTGTGACTTAGACTAAGACTACAATCTGAGCTGTATGTTTCCAACCAGACAATCTTTTCCTTGGGAGTGGTAGATTCCTTGGACCAGTGCTTCAGAGCAGGCCCTGGCATATTCCAGCTGCCAGGCAGGCAGTCTTCCTGGCTGATTTTTGCAGGCATGTGGGCCTGGGACGTTCCTTTTTGCCTTTGCAAGCTCCAAGTGTCTGTGGATTCTGTGGATTCTGAGTTGTCAAGTGGAGATTTATACTTGGATAATGATCCTGGTTGGGACAGATTAAAGTGTTACCAAGCTCAGTCATTAGCTGTTATCAATTTTAGTGTGGGGTGGAACTTGATGGAAAAAGAAACAATGGCTGGGGTTTAGTTGCAGTATTTCATCTGCATTGCATTTACAGCTGTGGAGTTTGAACCATTACATGGATTTTTGACTCTGCCAGTTATGAGTAAAACAAGCAGGACCACACAGTTTTTCAGGCCGATGGAAAAGATTTTAATGTAAACTTTGTGATCTAGCCAAGTTAAATCTAGCACTTGATTTAAGCCCAGGGAGGATGGTTGATGTGTATTAAGTTTCAAAAGCAAATTCTTCTAAGCTTTCTAATTGGTTATTTATTGTGGGATGTTGCTTCTAATTGCTATACATTAATCATTAGCAGCTGGGCCTCAGTTTTGTGCTTTTCCAGCACTTTTCTCATTTCATATGATATAATAACCCTTTATGTCATGCCGGGAGGTACAACCGAGTCCTCCAGTGATGATGTTATGTTCTGCGTCATTTTATTATAACATTGATGAGAAAGAAAAGTCTATTCCCAGCCGGGACCATTGTCTGTGTGGAGTTAGCCTGTTCCCCTTGTCTGTGTGAGTTTCCTACCACACCCCAAATATGCACATGTTGGTTGAATTGTGTGTCTACATGGCCCCAGACTGGGGGGGTTGCAATGTGGAGTGTGGGGGTTGCAATGGTCTGTACAGCATTGGCTCTTGCCCTGGCCCCTAAGCTTAGGCTCTGGGCACCTGTGACCCTCAACGGGAATAAGCTGTTTGGAAAATAAATGAACGAATGGATGAATACAAATGACTACAAAATACAGGGTAGTCTGGTGTATGGTAATAATACAAATGTACAACAATGAATAACATGGTACGGAAGCACTCAGTGACCCGGCCATGTCTGTGGTTGTTTTTGAACTGTGTGGTGTTGGGAGCCGCTCCTCACACTTTCACTTGGGAAGTGTCTACTTACAGATTTGACCCTCTGCCCCTACAACGGCCGTCACTCACGGCTAAATAATTATCTTAACTTCTTTTTCTTCATATTTCGTGAATGCATTGCTCACATTTATTTCAGTGTTTCATGTTAGAAGTCTTTTGGAAGGTTGGTGGTGTTTTTGTGACTAGAATCATCCTGTAGGAACTTAACTCGTCATGTCTATGAATCAGCCCATGGTCAACTTGGTTCTGCTATGTAATGTCTTACTGACAGTCACAGTTAAAATTAACCTATGGATGGCGTAAAGTGAGGACCGAACCACTGTTACCCCTTTGCAGTTGAGGTCCAAATTAACTAGACGTATTTCCTTACGGTTATTCACTTAAATCCAGTTGAAACTAGTGAGATTTTGATTCTTCAGAATGCATCGGTGTAGACACCTTGTTCAGAAGCACACATATATTTTAAATGTAGTTAAGGGTTCTGTCTGAAGAACTGAATTTTAATTCAGACTTCTGCTAGGGATTACACATCTGGAAAATATTAGGATACTTTCCTTTTGGTGTACATCACCCAGGGAGCTGTCATAGGCAGTGATTAGACTTGTGTCGTATTTGAATGTCTTTAACCTCTAAGAATGTGGAGACCTTAAAAGCAAAGGGTATCTCATCTTCTGTGACACAGCTCTCTGGCGCTTCATGGCAATACCATCTAGTCATTTCCTCACGGACCTGGCGCTCTAAGTGAGGAACATTGGGCAGTATCTTTATCATAAGGAGTCACTAAGTGTATCTCCATGGTTGCAGTTTTGCAATATATTCTAGAAATAAGGTAATTGATTATAAAAGTATCCCGTAATTCAAAATCTCTGGTTTTGCATTTATTAACTTTTACGTATATGTCTAATATATATTATTCTCAGATTAAAAAGACACCCAGGGCTCGGAGCCAGTAGCTCACTGGTTAGGGCACCGGTCACATACATCAGGGCTGGCGGGTTCAAACCTGGCCCCGGCCTGCTAAACAACTATGACAAAAAAATAGCCTGGCATTGTAGCAGGTGCTTGTGGTCCCAGCTACTGGGGAGGCTGAGGCAAGAGAATCACTTGAGCCCAAGAGTTGGAGGTTGCTGTGAGCTGTGACACCATGGCACTAAACCGAGGGCAACATAGTGAGACTCTGTCTCAATAAAATAAAATACGATAACAAGAGGCTAAGGCGCCAGCCAAATATACCTAAGGTGGTGGGTTCGAATCCCTAGCCCGGGCCCACCAAACAACAATGATGGCTGCAACCAAAAAATGGCTGGGCGTTGTGGCGGGCGCCTGTGGTCCCAGCTACTTGGGAGGCGGAGGCGGGAGACTCGCTTGAGCCCAGGAGTTGGAGGTTGCTATGAGCTGTGATGCCATGGCACTCTACTCAGGGGGATAGCTTGAGGCTCCGTCTCAAAAAAAAAAAAGAATCTGATGTACATTGGCAAACTCCCCTCTTCCAGCAACAGAATCAAAAACGATTCTCCAGCACCCGCTCCATCCTCTCCAGCGCCATCTCCATCATCATCTTCCCATTACTCCCAGACCACCTCACAAATATTCCTTCCAATAAGCAAGAGACTGACCCAACATTAGGTGAGAGTTAACTTTTAATATTCTTCCATGAAATTTCTATCTTCTATTTTTACTTTATGTATGAGTTTGCTTTTATGTTCTATTTGTTTAAACTAAAAGAAAAAGCATGATAGTTTTTGTCATTTATTATTATGCTTTGAGGATGTTATTATTACAGGATTACACTGTGTTATTATTATGACATAGGAGCCAGTACAGTAGTATCATTATTATGACTATTACCATATATGTGCTGTTCATCAAGGATTCAAGTTACATACAAATCCGATGTAAAGACATTCTCAGGAATATATCCGTCATCTACGGACTGTCAGTACTTCATACTCTTGTAAGAATCTAAAATTTCTGACATTTTTCGAATGCTACGCTGTTATTAGCAATCACAAATTATCTATTCATGAATATTCTGGAAGTCTCTCTTGAACAAAGAGAGAGTTATAGGGTTCGGATTCTTCACTTATTTTCCAGTTATCTCTACTAAGGTTTTTAAAAAATCATTTTCATCCACAGTCTATTTTTCTCATCATCCCTGCACAAATGATTATTCATTATTTTTCAAGTATACCTTGCATTATTATAACCATAGGCCTTTGCACTTTGGACTTTCAGGGACACTTGGTGAAATAAGAATGACAATTTGCAAGTCAAATATAGGTGAAAGCGAATTCTGGCTTTGTCTTGTTCTTCTAGCTCTGGCTTTTGGTAAGTCTTAAACCACTTCAAGTAGCTTTTTTTCTCCATTTGAAAAGGAGGGGGAAAGTATTTAAATTACAGGTGTAAAAAATACTACAAATTCTTACGTCCTTTAATATATTTTTATCTTCTGCTTCTGACTCTAAGTTTTTATAAAGTAAATCTTGTACTGTTTTGGCAAAATTTTCTCTTCTTGACTTTTTTTAATCTACATTTAAATGAATTCCATTTTAATTTCTTTTCAGAATTTTGCAATGTTGTTTGTGCTAGAGACAGAAGATGATGCAATTTACCTTGGTGAGTCACTGAGCCACATTAATGAAACGGGCTTGACAAGGGGTTTACATTATACCTGTTCAAAGGTTGAATATAAAAATGGGGAAACATTTCTACCATGTCCAGTCCAATAGATTGCTTTAGCAAAAAGAGACTAATAATTAATATAGTCATTGGAAAACTATCCAAAAAGTCTAAGCAGAGTTTCGATTAAATATATGTTGATAAGGTTCATGAGTCTAAAACCTGTGATTTAGAAGAAACAATCTTTGTAAAATGTATGGTACTATCCATGTACTCCTCCTTTGCAAAAAACCTTCTATAATTTTTACTTAGGACTAAAAATACAATGATAAGTCTTACCCTGATTTTAATAAATCACTTCAGTAGCATATTTTCTTTTGTTAAAGAAGTGAATGCTATAACTTCTAATAATATTTAAAATGGTCAACTGTGATTTTTATATTGCAAATTTATAATAAAAAAGCATAAATGATTTATACTTATGACAGCTAATCTACATGGTAACAGGATAGAATTACATTTTAGAAAAGCTGAATAGAAGACAACACACATGACTCTCATTGCTAATATTTTCTCTGTCAAAAAATCTATTAATCTGTTTTCCTATGTGGATGCAATAAAACTTGAAAAGAAATGATAAAGAGCTAAGAATTGCTATCTATTTTTCTGTGAAGTAGTAGGACTTGAAAAGATATTATGAAGAATATTTATGGCATGTTATTACTATTAGTTATCAAGTATTTCAAAAGGCATTGGCCATGGTACAATGTATACAGAAGGATAATAAACTAATCATTTAATTTTTTTGTACCCTTCATAGAATTTACAAACTAATTATGTAAGAGTAAGAAAGATGATCCTTTTGTATCCTGATTGATTTGGGAAAAAAGAAGTTAGTTTAAATTGGAGATTACCAGATTTCTATTTTTTACCTTCACTTTTATTAGCATAGCATTTTGTCTATGGCAGTTAACAAGGAGACTTTTGAGGCGAGTGGTGATTAGAAACATTTCACTACTCTTTCATATCCTTTTCCTCTTCTCTATTTTCTCCTATCTTCTTTTCTCTTTATTATTCTTTTTCTTTCTTTTTTTGATTTCACCCATCTTTTATATATCCAAATTTCATGTACATGCCATCAGTAAATCCCTGTGGTCCGAATGGACGTGAAGAAATGACCACACCATCCCTGACCTCACTGTGCTTTATCTCATGGAGGAAATTATATACAAACACAAGATAACACTACTGTGGATTAAGTACTTTAATCGGAGTGTGGAAAAGGTAAAGTCGTAGTACAGTCTGGAAAAGAACTTTGAAGGTAACAAACAGATACAACTTCATAGAAAAGGAAAGGCTGCTTGATACGATTTAAGAGAAAGAATAACAATCTACCAAGAAAGAACACGAGGCCATTTCGAGTAAATGCTACATCTAAAAGTGCCAAATAGTATAAATAAATAAGAATAAACTTTGCTAAGCCACATTTTATAAGAAGGATTTTTCATAACCATGTTTGTGACTCAGAGTACTAGAATAAACAGAAGGACAACTTCTAGAGTAGACAGGAGTTAATTCTTCAGCTCAGAATTTTTGAATAGTAACAACAGCAATAAGAAACCAAAAGAAAAATAAGGAATAAGAATTATGTATGGTTATTAGACAGCTTACTAGAACATAAGTATACTTAGCAACCAGAAATAGCATATAATGACCTTTGAATTCTCAACCAGAATAAAAGTGAACTGCCAAGTGCAACGAGCAGAGCTCCCACCTTCTCATCTGCCACCCGTTCCTCCTCCTGCACCTTCCCTCCCTGCACTGCCATCTACTTGATTCTGAGTCTTTGTTTGGTCTAGGCAGTTCTGTACTATAATAGTGACTTGGTCATATCAGCCCCTATTCCTAATTGTAGAACACTCTGCTTCTTTGGGGGGGGGGGTGCTATTAAATACTTAAATTTTATATACAGAGACACAATCTAATGCATTTAAAACATTATTTTCTTCCAACGTATCCTGTGAAATGCTTCCACTCATTACTCGGTAAACCAGAAATGCTTCCTATTTTTTAAAAATGGATCTATAACTTTATGTCTCCTTCGAACATTGTCTGTTTTCTGACATTTTTTGGCTGCTTTGCTAGTTAGGAGACGGCTGTTTTTCCTGGCTTTTGAAATAAAAACAGTAATTTCCAGACACTGAGCTGAAAACAGATCCCCAAATGCACAGAAATATGGATGCCATTGTTTTGCCTATGGAACAGCCCCTCTTTCTGCAGAGCTTGGATTTTTATTATCTAGCCTTCTGCATCCACTAATAGTAAACTGACTACACCGCTACAGGGTTGGAAAGCAACAAACAGCACACTCAGGAAACGGAGGACTTTGTATTTATGGCCAGACCATCTGACTGTGGAAACAGTAGGAGACAAAGCTAGAGAGTAAATACAGGCTTCGTGATGGTAGAGTCTGACACATGTGCTGAATATTTCAGTTTGATCTGGTAGATAGTGCAAAGCTACTAAAAGGTTTCCAACAGAAAGCACCATTTTCAGATTTGCACATTAGCTGTATGACTCTGGTAGGGAAGAAATCAGTTTCAAAGAACTGACGGTGCTAGAAATAGAGATAAATTAGAAGTTATTCTAACAGTTCCTGCTTGAGAATAGGTTGGCATATCATATTTGGAGAGGCATTCTTGACACAGTATATTTGATGCCAAGGACATTTGAGTTGTGCGACATTTGTTTGCATGTGTCTAGACATGAATATGTATGAGTGAAGGCGGATGAGCTTAGATTTACATCAGTCTCTCAAAATGCAGATCTGTTGGAGTCGGAGACTAGGTGTCAGGCCAGAGGGGATGTAGGGGTTTCCGGATTGGGTGCAGGTGTCAAAGCAAACAGTCCTCAGTGAGAAGATGCCCAGAGGGGCTGAGAATCACAGGCAGGAACCGGCTTTAACTGGCCTGTCAGCTCACTCTGCCGCCTTGCTTGAAATTTAGCTAATTAAAATATCATTCACATTGCAGCTTTACAATTTTTCCACTCTTGAAATTGCCATGACAATTCTCAGATAACTATGTAAAAACGGGAGGGAACCCAATTCTAGGAACTACAATCTAAATTTCTAGTAAAAGCCAACCCCATAAGCATGAATATTCCTCCTCTAAATTAGTAAGCCTTCAAAAAACTAAAAACCCCTCCCTCCCAGTGCAGCCGCCCCTACTGAGCCTGCCCATTCTCCCCTCTGAAAGTGACTTCTGCTTTCAATTAAAACACACACACACACACACACACAAAACCTGTTACTTGCTTGGTTTACATAGTAAATCTTGAAACTCTTTTCCTGCCAATCACCAAGAACTGGGAAAAATCTTCTCTCAGAAGCTGCGAACAGATACATATATATGAGGGCTATTTGGAAAGTATCCAGCAAAGTCATATGAAGAATAGAGATCTATGTGGTTGAATACTTTCCAGACAGCCGTATATAAACACACACACATATACGTATACATATACACATGTATATAAACAGATAGAAAACCTTAACTCGCACCCCCTTCCCATCTCCTGTTCTATCTCATTTGTCAGGAGTGGTTTTTATGACCACATTTTCTACAGACCTGAAAACCTTCAAGTTCACCCTATTCATTTAATACCTACATTTCTATATCAAAATAAAACACACTGAAACCTATTTTTTTTATTAAATTACTGCATGTTGTAGGTCTTTAAAAAAATATTCTGAGCAGTGCCTGTGGCTCAAAAGGGTAGAGTGCCAGCCCCATATGCCGAAGGTGGCAGGTTCAATCACAGCCCTGGCCAAAAATAAAATAATAATAATAATAATAATTCTAAACAAGTGACATACATTTAAATACACCTGCTTTAAACAAATGTCTGATCACAAGACCATAGTCAAAACTCATAATTTCCATCTTACTTTTTCCAGGGTATAAAGGAACAGTGATTTGCATCAGCCAGAAAGAAAGAAAAAAAAAAGAAAGAGAAAGAAAGAAAAAGGAAATAAAAGCATGATTTAATCAGTCGTTAATTAAAAATAAATAAAATTCTGAATTCTGACTATGGAAGTATTTAAAAACTTATTGATTGGGCCCTATGATTTTTTTTCTAGAATATACTAAAAGTATAGGCCTACATAAAATGAAACAGCAAACTCAGAAGATTTCAAATCTGTGAGGGAAAAATTATCTTGGTTTAAAAGAGAATGGTGAATTTATAAACATTTGAATAATAACTGATTTAATTTCATGCAATTTGGTTTTCTTTAACATAAGGTAGAGACAGGCACCAACAGTGGTGGAAAGGGGGAAAAGGAGAAAACTGAGGGTCTCAGAAAAGATGAGTCCAGGGAGCTCTGCTATACAGTCTTTTTGGTAATTTTAAAACAACAAATCACTGTTCTCAAATTTTGCTACTGCCCTGTTGGCAGCTAAATGGCTGCAGCAAATTAACAGCAAAACTGTTTTATTTCAGAAGATTTTTTACAACCAAGATTGTAAAAGCAGGGATGGATTCTGAGACAAAGGTAAGAGAGGCACTGTTAAGTTGATCAGTGCCTTTTACTTTTAAGCAATTTGCTAAACATCTGCTGTGTGCCAGGACGGCTCCGAACAATGGTGAGCGTGTA
Organism: Galagoides demidoff; assembly: GCA_963574575.1. Lineage (NCBI taxonomy): Eukaryota > Metazoa > Chordata > Mammalia > Primates > Galagidae > Galagoides > Galagoides demidoff. The sequence continues at coordinate 19,228 of CAUYQV010069379.1, forward strand.
GTGCAGTAAACTAGACAAAGTCTTTTTCATCATAAAATCTTTATTCTAGCAAAGGAGATGGATAGTAACCAAATAAGCAAATAACTGAAGTTTGGCAAAAGGACAGATAGTGAAAGACAGGGATGTAGGAAAGGGTTATTTTCAAAAGAGAAGGATGACTCATTCAGGATGTGACATCTGAGCCAAGACTTGAGAGAGTGAATGGTATTTCTATTACCTTTGGCCAAATTGTATTCATATCCTGGGCTTTGGGGTCAGGTCTAATTTGCATGTCTGTCTCAATGTTACTGTCTTATGGGGAGCTACTTTTCGTCACTCACTAAGGCAAGTTTTGAAACTGATGCAGCTGGCAGACAGTTTTTTGGTTTTTGTTACATTATTGGTAGCTTGCTCTTTCAAACTTTGAGTACTGTTCTAGCCACTTTTTATAAGAACTGTGGTCCCTATAGATGGAGAATCATTTCTCCATTCCAGGAATATTGAATCCCTGAAATACAGGAGTCAGCTATTTCTCCGCTCTCTGAATCACTACCCTACATGAGTGAATTTAACCTCTGTTTTACATTAAGATCACAAGCACACTGCATATCTCTTTATATAGCATTTGTTCAAATTTTTAAAAATATCTTGTAAAAAAACTGTGAAATTTTTTAATAGGTTTATCTATGAATAAGAAAAAAAATTGCTGTTGTCTTTGTGAGACTGCTGTACATTTGGTGATTTAATGAAGACAAAGGACAATTGCAGCCAACCCTAACTTTTGTGTAGGCAGGATAGAGTGGAACAGATCGATGGATTTAGAGATGTTCTAATTATCAAATGCATTTCTGAAAAGTCCTATATTCCATCTGTATTGAAGCTTATTACTTAAAGTGTTAAAATATGTTTTTTTGGATCTGAATTCCTACTCAAGCTGAACTCATAAAGCTATGGTGATGGGACCATACAGCAGAGCAAAGCAAAATTGAAAATCAGTACTATATCAATTATATTACTTTTTTCAATTATTCTATTTTTTATGCCAATTCTCTTAAAATACCATGCACTAGGTGTGCCAGGATTGGGGTTAATACTACCCTCCACACGAGCGTTCAGCCCTGGCTAGGAATGTTTGCATCCCAGGAATGAAAGCCACTTTATAAATAATTTAATTAAAACGATACATACTTTACTGCTGAGCTCTATATAACTGTCCATAGATCATTTGTCTGTGCTCTAGAAGTGTAAATGATAAATAAATTCTTCATGTTCTAAGCAAATTTATTCAAATTAATGTGCAAACCAGAAGAAAAACAACCTTGACAAAGGAAAGCTTTCCATCAGCTTTTCCTGTTATTGCATACCGTTAGAAATTCACCTTACACAATGCAGATTCAGAACGCATCCGCACGCACACTCATTTCATTCTGCACACCGTCTTTTGCAAGCGTGCACAGAATCTTAAGTCTAAAATCTTAGACACACACATTTAAATATATGCATAAACGGCAATGAAATTTTAATGAAAGAAAACATCTTACAGCATTTTTGTCACTGATACACTCTAATTATATTCTACTCTTTTGTTTTCTTGTTTTTAATGTTTAGTTTTTAGAGTTAAAGTGTTTTGAGTGCTGATAATGTCCATTAAGTTGATTTCATACATTGCTAATGGGTTATAATTTACAATTAGTAAAATAGTAGTGTCTTTTATGATTACCTGTATGTGTAAATAAAGAAAGGAATGAGTAATGGAAGGAAGAAAGAGGAACGGAGGGAGGGAAGAAGGAAAGAATACAGAGAGAAAGAAAGAAGAAATACAAATATCTCCGTGTATACAAATACATGCCCTCTAAGTATGCACAGAAAATCTATGAGAGCTTACAAATCAACATTAAATCAGTATTAACCCTGATTCCTGTGATGGGGTGAGGATGAAGATTGACATAGGATGAGTTTCTCTTACACTGATGATTGAAAAATCCTATACTTGTGTGTGTGTAGGAGTGTGCATATACTATTTTTACATTTTTGCATACTATACATGTATGCACATATGTAGAGACACATAAAAGTAAAAAAAGTGAAAAAAAAATTAAGCTGGACCCTTCATGCTAGAGGGAAAAAATCCAAGTCTAATAAAAGTGATTGTAGAGGGTGGTGCCTGTGGCTCAAAAGAGTAGGGTGCAGGCCGCATATGCTGGAGGTGGTGGGTTCAAACCCAACCCTGGCCAAAAAAAAAAAGTGATTGTAGAGAGTTTGGGTGGATGTGTCTATTTCCCTAAAGATATACACCAAGTGTGCTGTGTGATTTGCTGAAGGCCACCAATTCAGTATCAGAAAGATACCCAGAAGTAGATTTACTATTCTCATTCTAATGTGTCTTTTTTTTTATTTCATCAATGAAGAATGATTACTTAAGATTTATTTGATTTATTTAAAGGCTGCTCTGTATATCTGTTACTACCTCTAGAACATTATTGTTGATTTCCTTTGGAAATATGACCGTCTGTTACTTACAAAACATCACACCAAAATATAAAATGATGGAAATAAAACTCATCAAGGATACTTTAAAATTGATCTGCATATCAAGAGTAATAACATTAGTCACAAAAATGTCCAAATCCAATTCAGTTTACATTAAATTAGTAAACTCAGCCACTTATTTATATCGTCACTGTAGAATCATTCATTTCCACATCCAAACAATTTAAATTCTTAATTTGAATGCTTGCTTATCTGGATGGTAAATCTGCCAAGAGAGATTGGTTAAATCATTATTAAAAATATTTTTATGTATAAAGATATTTAAAAATATGTAATTTTTAGTTGTTCCACAATGTGTTGCTATTTTTGAAATTACCTCATTAAGATATGTAAGCATGGAGTTGGCCGGGCAGAGAAAAAGTAGGTGACAGTGAATTTACTTGACAACACTCTTTTTGTTCTTTATTTCCAGAAATGAGTCATAAAACTACTGAGGTAGACACAAGTTTTGATGAATGCATCTTCTTATTTTAATGTTCTCTGATTTCTCTCACCTAATTTGTCTTTTATTATGACGAAAGTCGGAGTTTAAAGATGAGCTTTCCAGCCTTGTTTAAATCATGCATGTTCATTTGAAAAACCTAATCATACTATCTTCGTAGCAGAAAAAAAATCCATTACTGTTACTTCACTTTTAAATTGCTGCATTCTCCTTTACCACTTGTTGCAGTGTGTGTCAAATATTAGATACTCCATAAATATTTGTTAACTTCATGGATTAGTCATCGCTACTTGGTGGCGATGATATTGACTGTGGTGAGATATTAAATGGGCATTTGGTAGTTCCTACCTGAATCTATGTCCAGAGGAATTTCTAGAATTTACCTTAATACCGAATTTAATTTATTTTCTGAGAAGAAAAACTTTAGTGGGCCTTTCAGTTATGCAGTTTCAAGGCAAGGAGGAGTCATATAAGAAGACCCATACTATTGTTATCACATTTTGTTTGGGGCAATCCCAACATCTGAGCCTCAAAGTTGGTATAAAAATAAAGCCTCGATACCCATTTCCCAAAAGAAATTTTTAAGAATGCTAAAAAAAGTAGTGAGGAATTCTATATAGAGGCCACAAGGACTCCAGTAGGAAAAGACTATGGATCTCCACAACTTCCCTCTGAATATCCAGTTCATTACATAATCTCTATTTTAATGGCTGATGACACTGAAAAGAAATAAGGTCCCAAGGAGAAGAACCTAACTTTAAAGGAAGGAGTTAAATCAGTTGTCAGGGGTCTTGAGCTCACAACCTAAGTAGTTGAAAGGGAGAGCTAGCTCTGATCATCCTAAGGGGCTGATGAAATGTCTTCCCAAAAAGAGGCTATAGAGGCACCCAGGAGTCAGTAAACAATTCTGAAAGCAAGCGCTAGAACAGCTGCTAGAAGCACATATCCTCATCTAGGACGTGGGCAGCTTTTTCTTGTAGTAAAAAAAAATGGCTTCCCTCTAGTCTCTAGGAACACAGAAGGTGTAAGCTTGCTGGAGAAATTCTAGGAAAGGATGAGCTTCTTCAATGATCCTGGAGGGATCTGAGGAGTCAGAGATTTTACAAATTTGGCCAATAGAGGCTTAAAGATACTACTTAAAGATACTTTTTTATAGATATTATCCCCTTATTGTACTACTTATTTGATTTTGTCTTGGAAATACATACTCAGATGTCACAAAAAGCTGAATTTCCTTTGTGAAGAACATTTTGCTTTGCTATATCTGATGTCTTGCAAAGGAGAAGCTTAGTTGTAAATATAGTCAACCCTTGGTATACACAGGGAGTTGGTTCCAGGACCCCCAAGTCTACCAAAATTGGTGAATACTCAAGGACCCTGGTCCTGCAGAGCTTGCATGTACAAATAGTCCACTCTTCATACACAGTAAACTCCTTGTCAGAAACTGCCATGGAACCTGCCCCCTACCCCCCGCCCTGGCCAAAGAATCAGAGTTTAAACTTGGTGCACCTGCTGCCAGTAAACTGACAATCCACATATCACTCCTGTAGCTCTCATGTGCTCTTTGTTACAGTTTTAAGTGTTAATGTGTAATCTGAAGTTACATAAAAAATATGTAATGAAGTTGAAAAGAGTATTGGCTACCATTTAACTAAAATCGTATGCGGCATTTAAAAAGCAATTTTATAATACAGTAAAACTGTATTACCGTAAATGAAATTTGTCTTTATTTTTATTAATTTGCTTTTAATTAGTGCATTTCAATATTATTATCAAGTCAACACAGAGTTCATAATATGGTACAATATAGTATGGGTTATAGAATTAGGCCCATTTTTAATAGTAACCCTTAAGAAAACAGACACTACACTTATCGGGAATTTACCACTCTCCATGGGTGCCTGCTATGGAGAGATTACCGTAGGTGGGTGTCTCATCCCATGAATGCTGTATTTGGTTGGATTGTTTCAATACTCCTCAGGTGTCCCTAAACATTTCCCTAACTTTCACAATCCTGTAGATTTCTCCAATACAGTTAGACTTTCTAGATTTAAAAGAATAAATATAGGGCAGCTCCTGTGGTTCAGTGAGTAGGGCTCTGGCCCCACATACCAAGGGTGGTGGGTTCAAACCCAGCCCCAGCCAAACTGCAACAAAAAAATAGCTGGGCGTTGTGGCAGGTGCCCATAGTCCCAGCTACTTGGGAGGCTGAGGCAAGAGAATCGCCTAAGCCCAGGAGTTGGAGGTTGCTTTGAGTTGTGACATCACAGCACTCTACCGAGGCCAAAGAAGTGAAACTCTGTCTCAAAAAAAAAAAAAAAAAAAAGAATAAATATATAATAATAGACTTAATGAATAAAGTTAAGAAGGGTTAAATCAAAGAAAGATAAGACATCTATGTAATTACTTATCCTATCATAAAACTGTTTCACACCCATAAGAAAGAAATGAGACACCATCCTTTTTTATTTAAATCATCCAGTAAACGCACCCATGAATAAGCCAATGACTTATTTCAAATTGAAAACAGCTTTTAAATTTTAAGAATGGCATATTAATTTTTGAAATTCAAACTTAAATGTATAAAATATAATTTAAAACCAGTGAAATATTTGTTATTAAAAAAAACAGTTACACAGTGTGCTGTATAAAAAGTAAAGCTCTGGGGCGGTCCCTGTGGCTCAAAGGAGTAGGGCACCAGCCCCATAGGCTGGAGATGGTGGGTTCAAACCCAGGCCCGGCCAAAAACTGCAAAAAAAAAAAAAAAAAAGTACAGCTCTGCTCTTACCCTACCTAAGGCAGAAGTAACCATTTCCTGCCCTTTAATGTGATTCAGGCTATTTCTTTGCCTCATGATATTTTTTTTCTTTAGCAGATCATATTACTAAAAATATTGTTCTACAGCTTGTATTTCTCGTTTTGAAAATACAGAGATCCTTCACATATGTTCCCATTTGTGCATATACTTTTAACCATGTCTTTAATGACCCAAATTCTTTTAAGTCCAGTCCGCTTTATCCATGAGCACATCCCCCGCACCAAATGATGGGAAGTGATTTTAATGTTTGTTTGACTTTCTACATTTATTTTCTGGATAATAACTATTTTAGAATTTGTTTCTTATTTATTGCCCTTGTAATTTTGTTTATGATTTCTCATAATTTGTTGGACATATGGAAAGTGCTCTATAAATATTTACTGTTTTATGCTGTATCCCATTTTAGCTGAGCAAGAGGCAGTTTACTGTACAGTTAAGAGCAGGGGCTTCAGTGTCAGGAGCATCTGGGTTCGTAATAGCTAGAAAATGGCTCTCCCATTTCCTAATGGCTTTCCCATTTCTAGCTATTACGACCTTGGGTATGCTGTTTAACTTACGGATGCCATTGCTTCCTCATTTGTGTAAATAGTCCCTACTCTAACTGGACAAGTTTTTCCCTGGTATCTGAGCATCCTCTCATTTCTGTTTATTTAATTTTATTTTTATTTCAGGTTATTGTGAGGATATAAACAGCCAGGTCACAATTTATGATTTTTTTTAGGTAGAGTCCCTCTTGTAGTTGTGCCCACACCCAAAAGGTGTGCCAGATACCCTTACACTGTGCCCATTGAATGGGAACACACCAATCCCCTCCCCTCTTTTCCCCTACTCCTAGCTCCCCCTCCCCCCAGCTTGCATAGAAGTAAGATTTTTTCCTACGTGAATACTTTCTCATCCTGGATGGAGTGCAGTGGTATCATCACAGATCACCACAACCTCATGCTCCTGGGCTCAAGGGATTCCCCTGCCACAGCCTCTGGAGTAACTGGGTTGACAGGCTCCCACCACTACTCCTGGCTTCTGTTTCCCTTATTTATTTATTTGTAGAGATGGGGTCTCATTCAGGCTCTAATACAGGCTGCTCTCAAACTCCTGACCTCAAGCAATCCTCCTACCTCAGCCTCCCAGAGTGCTTGGATTACAAGTGTGAGCCATCTTGTCTGGTCCTCCTCCCATGTCTTAACACTGACAGCTTGTTGTCCCTTCTTCCCCAGGGGAGCTACAGAACTGTCCACATCATTCCATTTGTGTTGGAAATCACAGTTTACCCAACACTAGGATTCACCTGTGGAAGGGCATGAGGGAGGTTGAGGTTCCTCTCACCACTGTCAGACTTAGATGAGGAGAGCACTTCGTCTTAAAGAGCAGGCCCTTTAATGCCCTGCAGAAAGACATTTGACCAATGACATATAAAAGGCAGAGGCGCCCACAGATAAATTCCCTTTCCTCTCTCCATCCAAGGAATGTTTTGAAGTCTTCATGGACTATCTGAAAGACATTTCTCATGACTAAACTATCAGCTGGTTCTCTTATGAAAATAATAGCAATCAACTACATTTTGTTTTCTCTTTTGACTTCACTCCTGATGCTGGGGCTATACCTCCAAGAAGGCCTTAACACAGAAGATTTCATTCAAACTCCTTATTTTAAGAATCGTGGCTAAGGCATGTTTAACATGGATTAGCATTTAGTAAAATGTCTGTTATGCAACAAATTCCACACTAAGAAATATTGCATTACAAAACAATGCAAATTATATGTTAATAGTGTATATATAAAATGATCAATATACTGTGAGGTATGGTAAATATATTTAAGTATAAGATTGCATTTGGAAATACATAATTTTTATAAATTATACTTAGTTTGTTTATAAACAGAGTATATTTATACACAATCTATTAATTTTAGGTTCAATAATTCAAACACTTTTTAATTGCTATCATATCATAATAAAATTTTCACTATCTTAATGTGCCTTTACTTTATTCTCTAAGTATTTTTTTCTTATTTCTCCC